>JANAVB010027997.1:14676525-14874338 GCA_029216955.1 Iris pallida | reverse complement strand
AGGATGCCATCTCAGCAGATGCATGGCTTAAGGATATGGAGGCTATTCTGACGGCGGCTAAGGTACCGGCAGAAGAGCGTGTGGATCTAGTGAAGTTGTTACTTTAGGATCTCGCACGTGATTGGTGGAAATCAGAGGAAGTAGGCATCAAACGTCCTGTGGCTTGGGACGATTTCACTGCAAGATTCAAGACTAAGTACTATGGAGTTGTGGCGCAGTTTGAGCTACAACAGAAGTTTATCAACCTCAGGCAGGCCGGCAAGACTGTAGATGCTTATGCAGCGGAATTCTGCAGATTGAGTAGATTCGCCCCAGAGATGGTAGCAACAGAGCGCCATAGGGCCATGAGGTTTCAGCAAGGGTTTCATCTCGAGCTTTTGCAATTGATAGAGGGACACAATTACCAAACTTTTGATGAAATATTAACGGCGACTCGAAGGCACGAGCTCACCATTCAGAGGCTTGCGACAAGGACTGGGGGTCAGAAGAGATCCCACAGTCAGATTGAAGGAGGAGGGGGAGCAGCGCCCCGAACAACAGCACCATCCAATGGCATTCGTATCCACGATGTAGCGATACGAGGACCAGCACCACCCAGGCAGCAACAGCAACAGCAACAGAGGAAGAACCAGCAACCCCCGGTGGGCTGCACTTATTGTGGGAAGATGGGACACACTAGAGATGTGTGTCGGACCTTGAATGGACTATGTCTGATATGTGGAAATTCAGACCATCGGGTTACCACATGTCCCATGAATTCGAGGTCAGGAGGACCAGGGCAGCAGTTTCCTGCTCTGCCAGCACCAGGGGCAGGCCAGTATCGAGGACCAGCAGTGGCAGTAAGGCCGTTGGCACAGCGTCCGTTAGTCCCGCAGGCTCAGATGTTTCGGCAGCAGGGACCGCCGATGCAGCAACACCAGCATAGACCACCCCAGCATCATCAAGGAAGGGGCCAGCAGCAGCACCAGGCTAGGCCGCAGCATGGGAATCAGCAAGGAGGTCAAGGGCAAGCATTCACTCTGTCCTTGGAAGAGGCATTGGCATCGGGAGATGTTGTGGCAGGTAACATTCTCGTCGCCTCATATCCCGCAGTAGCATTGTTTGATTCGGGAGCATCCCATTCATTTATATCTGCACGATTTACGACACGACTAGGAATGGAGTTCGAGGCATTGCCAGGGAGGTTGAATATACTCACTGGTAATGGGCTCGTAGGAGTTAGTAGAGTTATTTTAGCGTGTAGCGTTGTAGTTTGCGGGCATTCCTTACCCGCCCGGTTGATAGAATTTCCTGTAGGAAATTTCGACGTTATCTTAGGCATGGACTGGCTAAAAGACAGTCATGCGACAATAGATTGTCGTAGAGGGAGTTTATCTTTTGATATTCCAGGCATGAAGAGATTTACCTTAGTCAGATCAGAGGCAACTCATCAAGAGCAGGGAGTAGTAACGGCAATGGAAGAAGTTCAGATTCCGAAGGTAGTTGAAGAATTTCTAGACGTATTTACTGAAGAACTTCCAGGTCTACCACCAGTTAGGGATATTGAGTTCAGTATAGAATTGGCACCAGGAACTAAACCGATATCAGATCGAGTTTATAGAATGGCGGATTCAGAGCAGGCCAAGGTATATCAGCATATAGAGGAACTGAAGGAGAAGAAGTTCATCCAAACTAGCGTATCATTATAGATTTTTCTAGACGTATTTAGACTACATATTCTGTCTGTACATTTATTATAGATTTTTCTTATTAGTATCATTATTATTGTTATTTATATTGTTATTAGATTTATAATAATAAAATATACTATTTAGTATTCTTGATTATTTGTGAAATAAATATTATTGTTGTATGTATATATTTTATTAGCTGTATATAAAAGAAAATTATTAAACGGCGGAAAGGTTCAAGCATGATGCAAATCAAGAAAAAGTTGAAGTCAAAAGGTGGAGATCAATAACGTGTCAAAAATGTAGAGGAGGTCCTAACAATCTAATCCTATTCGCAGGCTCGCAGTAGTACGACTAACTTAAGTACTACTACGAGTTCGCAACCTTTGCGAAAACTGACCTGCATGGGCCACCATAAAAAATTTTCACGACGCTCCCGGATAACCGAGTACGAGTACGTGTCCAAGCCTAGCCTACGTCGCGGTATCGGCGGTAGAGCGCTGTCTAGTACACACAATAACATCCTCCACAGATATAAGAGAACAAAGATACAAATCATACTCAGCAATGACACAACCAAGGAAATAAGAGTATAATAGATAAATAAATAATAATATCCAAACCCAATACTAAAGGAACTAAAATCCAGAACAATAAAACATGGTCCAACTGAGAACAAATCCGGTCCAACTAAGAAAATAAACTAAAGCATGCATAAAGGTAAATTTAGATCCCTCCAGAGATCAGTCATGGCTCTTAAGTCTCGGTACCAACAACGTCAGCACTGTCCTCTGATGGTCCATACTAGGAAGTGCAGAGATATTCGTCCTCACCTATAACAACGATCCAGTCAGGAAAAGAGCAGAGTACAACCATATTGCAATTAATGTTGTTAGTCCAAAATAAGTTAAAACAATGAGAAACTATGACGGTAAAGAATATATAAAGAACTAGCAAGAGATAAACTATCAGGATATGAACTAGTGCTAGCAAGATATGAATTAGCAGAATGTAACTAGCAAGATATGAACTAATGAGATATAAACTTTCAAAGTGTAAACTAGCAAGATATGAACTATCAAGATAGGAACTAGAAAGATATGAACTAATGAGATATAAACTGACAAATTGTAAACTAGCAAGATATGAACTATCAAGATAGGAACTAGCAAGATATGAACTATCAAGACATGAACTAGATATAGGAACAATAGAAACAACTAAGTGTGTATGAAATACCTTTTAATACGTGAACGGCTGGCTAATATGGCACATCATAGATGGCTATCATTCGGTAATTGGTACGGCTAACTCATACGTGAGGTGTATGACTTAGCTATCATTCGGTAACAGTAATTTGGTTTGTTCACGTACTTATCGAGTATTTTTCCTCCCGACTCTCTAACAATCAATAACGGTCAATGATACAATAAGAATGATACGATAACTACGGTGTCACAATCGTGTCTCAACGGAATATCAAGCAATGTCATAATGGAATATCAATCAGGAAAATGAAAGAGATAATGTTATAATGAACTATAACATAATACAATACTGTACTTGCCTGAATCCTTGCACAAACTGTAGTCACAAGTCGAGGATGAGAGAAACGCCGCTCTAGCATCTGTCAACCCATAACATACATCATGCCACGAACCGTGCACGAAAACCATAAATCAATACTAATAATCTAACCTTAAAATAAAGGAAATATGGCTAAGGGGTTAACTTATCTAATATTAATTAATTCTGGAATAAATTAGTTAAAAACCTAATTTAACCTAATAATATTCTGATTATAATCTAAACATGAAAGTTTGGCCATAAAAAGTCATGTTTCCAATTTTGGAAACCATGGCACGCAAAACGAGGTATGCCATTGACTATCTAATCAAAACATTATGAACTCAAAGTTTTGAAAGTTCACCTTGGTAGATTTCAGCACCGCAAGTGTAATGAAATCGGCCGTGCCACAAAATCACACTTTGGTCAAAAGATATTGCTATTATGGCTAATCGTGACCAAAACAGTGATCAACCGATCAATTCTGAGTTCAAAAGAATAAATAAAATACTAGATGAATGAATTAATTTATGAGAAAAATATATGTCGTATAGATCTGTGTTAGCTTTCCAAAACTTCAAACGGTTCATGATTCGGATTCCTGGAACTCCCGAAATCTCGAAAACAACGAAACGTGTCAAATTTCGGACAAGCAGCACTCTACAAATTTTCCAAAAATTAAGGTTCATAAAATATGAAAATAAATTATATAATCAGAAACTATACCTCAATACGCTTCCAACAAAAAAACGGCGTATGAAAAGCACGTCGGGATTGGCGGGAATCGCTTCAGGAAAACGGAAACCCTAGATGAGTTCTCCCACAAGAGGCTGCTGGATTTAATTAGGTTTTCGAAAAATTGATTCATATATATAGATAGAGGAAGCCTGAGAGCAGCGGCTCGATAACGGCAACAGGGGACACGTGGCATCCATCCACTCCATCCTGCTCTGATCGAGCGGTTGAGAATGAGCCGGCTTGGCTTATCCGAGCTTGGCTCTGCTAGGAGTGGCTTGACTTCTATTCTTATTAGGAGACCGAGTCAGGGTCTCACCCAGCCCGCATGGGTCGCTGACTGGCGGGCCCTCTCCCGACTCTGCAGACAATGACAGGTGGGCCGCTCGGCTGCTGACTGGGTTAATAATTATAAAATAAATTATAATTACCAGAAAACAATTTTTAAATCAGTTTTTCTTAAGAAAAATCATAATAAATAATAAAAACATTCAAAAAATTATGAAAAAATTCTAGAAAATATAAAACAACATAAAGTGTTAGTAATTTAGTATACCCCGTCGATTGATGAGATGAAGAACATAAATTAAATTGATTACGGAAGCGTACCTGAATCTATTGCTAGACTTGATAGATGTTGAAGCGATCGTCTCTTTATTGGGTTCGATCTTCCAACTTGCTACGACCCTTAATGACAAAGGTGAATCCGAATCCTTTGTCCCTCTCTTTCTGTTGATGGGGATGCAGAAGAAAAAAAAAAGAAAACTTCTCTTTGGTGGCCGTATAAGTTGGGGACCATAACCCTGATGAATACACATATATATAGATATGTGTGTTGTGATATTTCTAATTTGGCCCCTCATCAAATTAGAATTATCTCCGGTATCTACACATTAATTCCATGACAATTATACCCTTAAGCCAATTTTCCAAATAAACCACTTTAATTTGGCTTAATTATTTAGATAGCCCAAACATAATTAATTTTACATGTGGCCCCATAATTATTGAATAATTCCAACAATCTCCCACTGGGCCACATATGTAACCTTATAATTGTGTTAACCTTAGTGAGCTCATAAATTGCTATCTTAATCCTTAGGGTATATCCGGACAATCTCGTCCATTAACCATATCAACATAGGATCAAAGCAGCCTTCGTCACATATAGCGTAACTATACCATCAATGGTCACATATACCAATATAGCTAAACGACATAGATCAATCATGGATGCGTAGCGTGGAAATTACACGCAATGTGATCAATACATGTCAATTTCCAACTGGTCCTCCTTAACTTTAATGAGATCAATACTTTAACATAATGAAAACAGAATGAACTGAATTTCCATATACCTGATCAGATAAATATCCAAAATACTTTAATACATAAATGTATCCAAAACCAAATAGCACCAAAATACATAAAATATAAACTCCCACTATATTGTCATATTCTTAATTAACACCCATATGAGCAGTATGCTCATGAAAGACCCTGGGTGATAATGCTTTTGTGAGCGGATCCGCTAAAATGGAGTTTGTCATAATGTGCTATATGGACACTTTAACCATTCTGAATTCTTTCCTTCACAACTAGAAACTTTATGTCAATATCCTTGACTTATACAAGTTTATGTTGTTTTTGGAATACATTACTGCTGATTTATTGTCACACCATAATTTAAGTGGTCTTTCAACACCGTACTGTAGGCGCAGCCTTGTGACAAAATTTTGCAACCATATTCTCTGAATAGATGCCCCACAACTTGTTATAAACCTTGCTGCCATGGTGGAAGAAATTATGAGTGCATGTTTGACACTCATCCAAAATATATCTCCATTAGTCAGCATAACCTGATGTAGATCTCATACTGTGTTGGCATACAACAAAATCGGAGTCGGAATACCTTATGATCTCCAGAATTATCCAATCTCCTACAAAGAGCATATAATTTCTTGTTCTCTATTAATTACTTAAGTAGTTTGGCTGCTACCCAATGATCCATCCATATTTGTTTAAATATGTGCCTAACATCCTAATATGTACGTAATATCCTGACGTGTACGTACTTGAGCATACATTAGACTCCCTACAACTGATCATGAAGAAAAAATCTATTGTATTTTCTTAATTTTAAGGCTAACCTTAGGACACTTGATTGAGACCGAATTTGTCTCCTTTAACGAGAGGTCACCTGGTTTGCATTGAATACTTTAATCAATATACAAAACCAAAAAATTATTCCTACTCCCACTGAACTTGTGATACACACAATCTTCAACAGTGTTCATCTCAAAACCAAACGAGATAATCACTTGAAGTACCTTTGACGAGAAGCTTGCTTGAGTTCATAAATAAATTTTGTCAATTTGCAAACCATATTCTTTGGGTCTTTCGACACAAAGTTTTCTGGTTGCACCATATAAACTGTTTCATCAATGTTACCATTGAGAAATGTCGTTTTGACATCCATTTGATGTAACTCAAGATCAAAATGTGCAACATGTGCTATGATTGTTTTAAAAGAGTTTTTCAAAGATACCGAAGAGAAAAACTCTTTAAAATCAATCCCAAAATTTTGAGTAAAGTCACTAGCTACAAGACGTACTTTATACCTCTCCACATGACCCTTCGAATCTTTCTTGGTTCTAAATGTCCATTTGCAACCAATGGACTTCATAACTTTTGGTAATGGAACAAGTTCTTAAACTTTATTGTCTTGCATGGACTTATACTCCTTATTTATTGTATCAATCCACTTTGAGAACTGGAACTTTCCATGGCCTGACGGAAGTTGATTAGATCATCTTCCGGTATCCACAGTCTTCCTCACGTTCCTAGAGAAATATGACAATATTATCCGTAATTATATTTCTCCTTTTTCTGGTAGACCATCTTAATATTACTGGTTCTTGAGGTTGTTGAGTTTGTTCCTTAGGAATAATTACCTTATCTTGAATGGGGTGCCGCTACGTTGTCGTTGTTAAGGTATCTCAACGACTTATAGAGGTAATTCGACATTGTCTTATTGAGGCTCCGAATTCACATCTTGATCATGACAAGTATAGAATCATGCACATCGTCAAAAGTGATAATAGGAATCGTAATTGATTCATTCTCAAAGACAATGATCCTGACTTTATTTCTCCCCCAAACTCAACATCCTCAAAAACTATTACACTTCTCGTCTCAAAATTTTCTTTTGTGTGGAATCATATAATTATTAACCCCTTGATTTGTCAGCATAGCCAATAAAGTAGCTGCTTACAATTGAACTTTGGTCTGTATTCCCTTTACACATTTAATACAGACATTGAAGTCTATAAAGTCAATGGAATCCAAATCTCATCAGACACAAGCCGTTAAACTCTATTTCTAGAGATGTAACATAATCGCTTATGTCATAATGAGGTTAAATTTTTATTATTGTTAATTTTGTGTTTAGTACCACATGACTCCACTTGCAAGGTTTCATCAAGCTGCAATAGTTTTAACTGAATATACGTGATCATAAACCTTAAAGAAACCGTTACCAATAATATTTGGATTTAAAGATAGACTAAACTTATTATTTCCAAATGAACAATGATAACCATATTTGTCCATTAAGGAAACTGAAACTGAATTTCGTCTAAAAGACGGTACAATAAAAGTGTCTATCAAATCCAAATAATAATCGGTTCCAAAAAATAACATAAAATGTCCTATTGTATCCACTTCTACCGATTTACCGTCACCCACATAGATGTATCTTTCACCACCAATTGGCTTTCGGTAGCTCAGACAACCTTGTCTATAAACATTAATGTGGGTAGTAGCACCAGAATCTAACCACCATGTGTTTCTAGGTACTAAATCTAAATTAACCTCAGAACAGACCAAATTTAGAAATATACTTTTCTTTATACGCCATGCGTGGTACTTTGTACATTTCTTCCTTATGGGTCCTGCCTTATCACAAAAGAACAACATTTAGTTTTATATTATTGTTTCTTTTGAGCTAGACCCTTAGCAGCTACTGTATTCATTTTCATTTTGCCCTTAAAGTTTATTCCATTAAACATGAAAATTAAAATCTTATTGGCAGATATTTTAACAACATTAACTGTAAAGAGAACAAAACAACAAAAATGACATGCTCTAATTAATAACCAAAGAGTAAAATATAGTCAAACAAATTCAAATAATGGTGAATCCCATCTCAAGATACCTAATACATCATTAATATCAAGTCTTTGAACAGTGATATTAACTGCAAGTGGTACTCTTGGTGTAATGATCAAACGTTGACAATAAGTCATGTCAAATAATAAGCCTATCTTTGGATCGGGTTATTATTCACATGTAAACCTTACAATTGTCACACATTTATCACTACAAGTATGTGTGCAATTCGGCCAAGTATTAACCTTCCTTTGGGCCGACTAATACCCGCATAAATATACACACACAAACATCCGATATCCCTCATAGGCTATCTACGCAAGAGAGGTCACTTTGGCGACATCTTGTTTCAATTAGCCTACTTAGAATATTAGACAACTACTGCGAGTCACAAAAGGTACCAAAAATTTGAATGTTGACTAAATTTTACAAAACTGAATCATGTCCAAATCCTTCTGCTTATTTAAATTAAATAAACATAAATCCTTATGTACTTGCATATTTTTAAAATTTAAATAATCAATAATCAACAGATTAGATTCTACTGAATATCATGCATCAAAAGATTATATCAAATAATCTATAAAGATTACGCCAAAAATTTATCTACTACAAGATAAACATGTAAATCTTTTGCATGATTTAAAACATGAATTTTTATCTAACTAAGATGAACATTATCAACATAATAAAATTCATGTAATAATCTAGTCATCCTAAATATATGCAAGAGAAGTAATAGAAAAATAATATTGCATACTAATGATTCACTTTAACCATAGTTGTATATGTAACCAAAAGAAAATAAATCCAAACTTTAGTATCAATCAGAACGTATAACCAACAGTTGTGCGAATTGCATGGAACCAAAATATCTGATGCATAGAATTTTTTTTCTTTCTATCTTTACTACTGTGCCAATCAAAAGGGAGAACCAACATAATAAAGCAAGAAGTAAATAATACCTAATTTCCGAAGAACTGAAGAATGGTCCCAAAATATCAATTTTATATCCATTCAAACCATATTTGTGCTGTTACCATTGACGCAGAAAATAAAAGAAAATTGCAAGCAACACATGTATATTATTGCATGTCCATAAATCAAACACCATTGATTATCTTCAAAATATTTTCAATGGCACAACATTTGTAGCCAGAAGCTGATGGCCGCCGCCATACGGTCGAGGTTGACCGTTCTTTTTTTTTTAATTTCTTTTTTTTTATTATATCAATATTGTCAATTATCAGGATCCATACAAAAAACTCTCCTCTGAACACAAAATCTTAACTCTTTGTAACAAAAGTCATCCTTCTACAAAGAGATCAACTAGAAGCCTCAGTTCAACAACTCCAACACCAAATTATACTATATAGTAAAAAGAAGAAAATTGCTCATGCAACACTTCGACACGTCAATTTGTACCATAATTCAACAGTATATATTCAAGAGAAATCTAAACTGATAGATCATAAAAAACTGTGATTGAGCAATCGGACCCCTAAATTAATTAGATAGAACAATCTCCATAAATTAAATTAGATGGAACAATCTAGGGTTCCTCAAAAGCAAAAATTGATTATAAAACTTCGATCTCATAAATCGGAAGGCTCTGATACCACTTGTTAGTAATTTATTGTACCCCGTCGATTCATGAGATGAAGAACATAAATTAAATTGATTGCAGAAGCGTACCTGAATCCATTGCTAGACTTGATATATGTTGAAGCGATCGTCTCTTTATTGGGTTCGATCTTCCAACTTGCTACGACCCTTAATGACAAAGGTGAATCCGAACCCTTTGTCCCTCTCTTTCTGTTGATGGGGATGCAGAAGAGAAAAAAAAGAAAACTTCTCTTTGGTGGCCGTATAAGTTGGGGACCATAACCCTAATGAATACACATATATATAGATATGTGTGTTGTGATATTTCTAATTTGGCCCCTCATCAAATTAGAATTATCTCCGGTATCTACACATTAATTCCATGACAATTATACCCTTAAGCCAATTTTCCAAATAGACCACTTTAATTTGGCTTAATTATTTAGATAGCCCAAACACAATTAATTTTACATGTGTGGCCCCATAATTATTGAATAATTCCAACATAAAGAACCCTAGAAAAATATTTGGGTCAATATTTGCTCATAGGCTTGCACAGTAAATTCTAGAAGTCCTAGAAAATAGGTTTTCAATTTACAGAAATGATTTAAAAATCATTCCAAGGCCAAATAAATCCAAATAAAATTCTAGAAATTCCTAAAAAAATGTAGAAAATTACAGAAAACATTTTTAACTTTCTAGAGTATAAATAAAAATGTTTTGCCTCATAATAGTCTCAAGTAGCCTCATAACAAATCATGAAAGTCATTCATAAATATAAATCTTCATAGAATAATTATTTAAAAATATATAAAAATGTCTAAAAATTATAATAAAATATAATATAGCTATAGAATGCTTATAGACCCTATCTAGAGGTCAAGTGACAAGATGGTCCTAAATCACCTATGGGCTTAGTCACAACTCCTATGATCATAGAAAGTTAATTATAAACTAATCAAATAAAATAAATAAAAATTTATCACTAAATTCTAATCGGGGTGGCAGATGCCACAGTTATGCTTTCCTCGAACAACTTTCGGGGCCCATCGAAACTGATTCATCCTAGAAAAAATTATGTAGAACATGTATCATGCACGGGGTGTTGCGGACATATAGTGGCTTGCTACCCGATTGGAAGGGCATGTCACAATATATGTATCTCGGGACCTTTGGTGGGGCTACTACCTACACGAGAAGGATCACCGTCATATCAAAATGATTAGTCCAACATGGCTTGTGATGCCAGTGTCCTGATATAGTTAGGCTACATGCTAATGTCATCTGCTTGCAGGCTTGTTGGTCGCGAGGACGAATACGTGCACATATGTACATGTATTTTACAAAAGCTAACAAATGTCTCATGTAGGGACAGATCCTGACACGCTTATGTTTTATGAATGATATATTTGAAATGACAATGCAGGATTTTAAGAATTAGGTAAGATCAATTGTTGTATGTGTGACACATGTATGCTTATAAGACACATCTTGTTATGCCATGAAAATTGACCCTAAGACAAGATTAGAAAGACCGTATATATATATGTCGACACTCACTTATTTTCATTGTGTTGGTTTTTGGCTGAGTCAGCTAGAGGCCACTCACTAGTACACGATAATGTACTAACCCCCAATCCGGCCTCTAGGCGAGGAGGTCTGCTTGGACGTGTTGAGACATTGGAGCTTGGTCGGTGCTTGGCGATGTTCTGCTAGAGATGATGCTTGTATTTATAGAGGACATAATGTATAAAACAATATTGTTTTGCATAGTTATTGAGTTCTAAGCCTTGTGGCAATGTAATGTGTGTGTGTGTGTGTGTGTGTGTGTGTGTGTGTGTGTGTGTTTTGAGAGAGAGAGAGTGAGAGAGAGAGAGAGAGAGAGATTGTAATTGAGTTATTCTTTGGCTTCATCGTTGTATTCTGCTACAATATTATCAATAAATAGAATAATGTTGTATTATATCTTGTGTCTATTGACTCTTCTATTTAATTTTTGTTACGATAACTTGTATTTGAGATGTTACAGTTAACTAGTATTTGAGATGTTATATTGACTGTGTTTCGTTTCGTCTTGTACAAGTGCGACTTCAGACATGTACGATATCACGTCCAGTGTCAATTTTTGGTCCTACGAGATCGGAACGTGACAGATATGTTATGAATTATTTACAAGTATAAAAACATATTAAATATATATATATTTACATATGTTCTGAATTGCTACAACAGACACTACCAAAATAAGTCATATCAGCGACGAAATTAGCGACGCCAACTTAAAATGTCGCTAATATTTTTGGAATTAGCGACGCCCAAAGTAAGCGTCACAATACATCGCCGATAGCGACAAACAGCGACATATTGCGACTACCTTTAGTGTAATAAAAAACAACGTCGTTGATTTGTCGGAAAACGTCGCCAGTTTTATTAGTTCAGCGACGTTTAGCGTCGCATAGCTTATGGTGTCGCCGAATATTAAAGGAAAGTCGACGCTTTGTGACGTATTTACAGACGTCGCTAACTTACTGCTAATAGGGTTTCCTCGGTTCGATTTTTTATTTCTCCCTCTCACCAAATTTTTTGTTCCCGCCCCTCTTCCTCCGACCTCGACGACAGCCCGACCCCCTTCCCTCCGCCGCCGCTCATCCTCCTCCTCTACCGCGAGCCCCTTCTCCTCCCTCCGGCGAGCCCCTTCTCCTCCTCCTCCTCCACCGCGAGCCCCTTCTCCTCCTCCACCGCGAGATCCTCCTCCTCCACCACCGAACTTGTCCTCCTCCTCCTCCTCCTCCTCCTCCACCACCACCGCGAGGAGACTGAAGGTAAACCCTAACCCTAATTGAGGTGTTTTTCGTGTCCAAAATGGACACGGAGACACATTACGACCATGTGTTCACTGATACAGTGTGTTCGTGAGGTTTTGGACACTTTGTGTCCATTTGTTGGACACGTGGACACCCCCAAGCATGCATATATATGTATTTCACCTCTGTACACTTAATCCCCTACTTATACTTGTGTATTTTCGTATTAATTTGGATTTGCATATTGGGTTTGGGTTTCGATATAGTGTTTGATACATTGTTTCACCTTGCAACATTCCTACACTTAGAGACATTTAGTACACAACTAATTATTTTATCCTAGTTTGCAAGTGTACTTTTGGGTAATTTAGGTTTATTAGTTTACCAATATCCCCAATGGCCGGAGATTTTAAGTATATGAACCAATTAGTCAACATCTATTTGTTGAAGTATGGTACTCCATTCTTCGTAAGTTCTAGCTATATATGTCTCAAGATCCAATACTCAAAAATTCCAAGAAGAAGAAGAAGAAAAGAATAAAATAACATCGCTCAACACCCTATGACAACTCCATGAATAAAGTAGACGATCCTCCATACAAGTCTTCCTTCATCTATTGTCTTAAAGTATGAGTTCTACAGTATGGTTCTCTTTGTAGAATTGTGTCTTATTTTAGACAACAAGGGTTTCCTATTTTTACAGGTAACATGACAACATGTGTAAGGGAACATATAGGTGTGTGTTTGTGTTTGAAAGGGAGTGTCACAAGAGTAAGGCGTGAGCATGTGTTAGTATTTTGAGCTGTGAGAGTGTTTGTTCTATTGAGGTTAGTACCAACTGGAAAGTTAGGTTAAAAGAACCTAGGAACTATGGTGTGGTTGTATACATCATGTATATGTATGTGTGTGTCTAGTGGGAGAAAGGGGGAGGGTTAACTAGTACTAGGTATTTGGAGAGGAGGGAGAGTTTAGACTAGTATATATAGACTAATATCCTAAAACTTGACTTATACAACTTAGAAATGGCTAGTTTGACCAAGTTGGACTAGTTTAGCTTAGAGTTGACTCGATTGGACTATACATAATATATAAACTAATATCCTAAAACTTGACTTATACAACTCAGCCTATATGAAATATTGTAGATGTAATGCCCCGCTCCGTACGGTGCATTATGCTGAGTCGTTGACTCGAAGAGTTGCGTTGACCCGATTACGTATCGATGCGAATCGATACAAAGTGTTAAGTTGTCCCGAGGAATGCATCGAACAAGTCAATGCGAAGTGTTGCCTTGTCTCGAAGAATGCATCGAGTGAATCGATGCGAAGCGCCGCGTTGCCCCGAAGGATAAGTGCGTTGAATCGGCTCGAAGATTCTAAGAAATCGAATCGACCAAGGCGCTAGTCCGAATCGATGCAAGTATTGATTTTAGTTGGTTTCGTGTGCAGGTTATACGTTGACGTGAAAATATTAGAGGTCGACGTTTTGCCTTATTCAGTAAGGGGTCCGCGAAATCAAATCGTCGCCCTGCGACGGACAAAGGCGTTGGCACGCTAAGGCGAATTGGACGTATAACTCAATAAAGCACGAAGTGCTCGAATGGTTAAGTCAGGAGAGTGGCCGTGCAACGATGTTGGGAAATCGAGCCGCATCGGCTCGGCGAAAAGACGAAGGCATATCGGCTCAAGGTGGGAGGATTGACTTCTTTTTACTCCTTCATTCGATAAGTCAAATATATCATTGTATGCTAAAAGTTAACCTATCGACGCCACGGGCGTGGTCCGATCGAAAGTAAATCATAACGTGTGTCGAACACTAAGTTAGTACAATTGAAATGAAACGTGCATCAAATGCACAAGTCGCTACGGAATATTGGATATCGCTAGGCGAGCGCCTCGGTACGCAAGCTGCAATAACATGGGATAACTGTACTCGGCGAGTGCCTTAGTGCACGAAACATATCGTGCCTTCGCGCACGAGTTAGAACGGCTAGAACATTGAAAGACAATAGGCGAGCGCCATATCGCGCAAGCCCCGAACATTGAATGCTAAGTTATAGAACATTTGGAATACGGTCGGAACGTGCCTACGTGCACGGGATAATAAAAGATGGCTTCGTTGCGAAAGAATACAGTTGTGGCATGAATGTGACGGGACTGTCGGATATGACATAATGCCTCGAAAGGTGTTCGTGTAGTGCCCCGTCCCTACATCGTGCCCCGTCTCCGTCCACGGAGTGCGCGAGAAAGGAACACTGTCGCTATCGATTTGGTCGGGATCGATAGGTCGGAATCGGCCGAGTCGATCGAACGGGAACGGTTGAATTAAGATCCATTCCACGTTATGGAATGGCTTCTTCGGAACCAAGTCCCATATTCAGCGGGTTGCGCCTCGAGGATTGGCTCTGCGGCTGAGTCGGGAGAGACCTTCCGTTGCTCTGGTTTTCATGCCGCACTTGAATTGGCTTTGGCTTTCGTTTTCGTGAATGCTTTCGATGGGTTTTTTCGTGACGCGTTTTCGAGCTCGCATTCATATCGAAATTCCTTGAAATACACAGTGTTCTAATCAGTTGCTTATGTGATTGCAGGTGATCGCGTAGGCGACGACAGCGCAGCCAACCGGTCGCTCGCTTGAAGCAAGCTAAGGCGAGTGGCTGACTTCCTTCGTCCCGTCCCTCTACTTCAAAAACTCAACATGTGAAGTAAAATAAATGCTTGTCATAATAGTATAGAATCAATGAAATCGTGGCACGATACTTCACGAAACATTTGTTATCGAACTGTCGGTTTTGGAAATGAAAAACGTGCTTCCCTATGCAATTACACTTGGTCTATGCCAATCCAACGAATGAATCTATTAACGCTTATCGCAACGATATGGAAAAATGAGTAAATCAACTAAGTTCCAAAGAAAACGGTCATTGGACAACTTGTCGACAAGGTGAAGTTCCTCGAACGGTTGCCTCGGCCAAGGGACCGGTTCGGCCCGGGAGGAACGAGTGTAGCAGCGCCAACCCTTCATCGGCGCGAGTTATGCGGGCACTTTCGCACAGGGCTCGCTACCCGACGCGAAAGGGGCGTCGTCTAACCGAATGCTATAGTCCACGATGGCTTGACATTGCCAGTGGCCTTTAAACCCCTATCACTACTTAACAGGTGCACGGGACACGGGATGAACATGATAGTTGCTTGCCTCAAAACATGTTAACATGCAAATCATACAGGATGGTTAGAAAGATCATTGAAATAGCTAGCAAACATGTTTATGAAACTTCTTGAATCAAATGCAGAGCTTGGATTTAATTAGCCATTCGCCAGTACATGTGTTTCGTGCTGATCCTCGCTCTTTGCAGGTCCCGCGAACCAGGAAGGACGTGCCAACTAGCAAGGCGACGTTCGTGACTTTTGAAGCTTCGGCCGGGCGTCGAAGACTATCTCCCAGCGACTCCACATTTTGAAGGCTCTCGACAGTCCAAGGAAAATGACTCAGCGTCCCTCCCATCCAGGTCAATGGAGTACTTGTGTATATTGAGGGATGTGTGCAATGTATGGAACGGCTATCTCATCGGCACTCTTTTGTAATCGAGTCATGTTGTAGCCCGCGCGGCAATGAGTCTTGTGTCGGAGTCTGTAAAAAGATGTTCATTATCAATAAGGATCAAGTTTCCTTTACTTATTGTGTATATCAATTTGTCTGCGTACTCTCTTAGATCTCGTGTCTCGGATTACCTTATGACTTGGCCTTGTGCAATCGCAAATTAGGTTCGCACGGCATCACGCCCGGGGGACGACTATCGATTCGACGGAATCGGGGCGTGACATAATGGTATCAGAGCACGGCTTTACGTCCTTGGCCTCTCGTGTCGAATTCTAGTCTCCGACCGTTGACATCGTGTCGATGAGAAGAGTTGTTCCATACGCTGAACCCAGGACATTTTCTGAAACTAACGAGAGTTGCCTTCCTTTTTCCCTGCAGTTACGGGAGCTCAGGCGGAAGACGAGACGAGCGCTTCGAGCGGCTCGAGTGCTTCTAGGCCCGGGCATTCCGTTAACCCAACGTGAATGACGCCTACTGTAGCCAGATCTTCCGGCGACCCGATGCAACGTATGCTGCAAATGCTTGAAATGCAGCAACGTCAAAACGAGCTCCATCGTCAGCAAGCAGAGGCTCGTCAGGCTCAATTTGAGAGTCGGTTCGAGGCTCAATTCAAGCTGCAGCAGCTGCAGCTGAATACCCTCCAGCAGATCGTACAGTCGATCGTCGGCAACAACAACTCAACGATGACACCTGCCGTGACCCGGCCTGCGGTTCGATCCAACGAAGCCGAACCAGAGGCGCCCGTGCTCTCACCTGCAGCACCGAGAAGTTCCAACTTCGACGTGTCAAAGTTCACTAAAAGCTGCCGCACTTCCTTCAACGGCACAGAAGATCCCGCGGTGGCGATCGACTGGTTGGAGGAGCTGGAAGACAAGTTCGAGCTTCTGGATGTCGAGGACCCGAAGAAAGTCGCGTGTGCTCAACTATTACTTCGAATGAACGCGCACGATTGGTGGGCTGTGCAGAAGCGGACTATTCGACGTGAAGACGAGACAGCGGCGATCTCATGGGCGACATTCAGAAATGCGTTCGAGAACGAATATCTTTCTGCAGCCGTGCGACAGGAAAAGTAGAACGAGTTCATGCAGCTGACGCAAGGGAATATGACTGTACGACAATATGCGGCCAAATTCAACAAACTGGCCAAGTTCGCTGGTGACTATCTACCTACTACTGCAAGCCGAGCAAAGCGATTCATAGTGGGCCTACGTTCCACTATCCGTGCACATGTCTCGGTACCGGAATACAAAACTGTGGGCGAGGCACTCAACCACGCCATCCGTCTGGAGTCCGAGTATCCTCCTACTACTACCGGCGCTGTTAACTCTAATAACAAACGCCATAGTTATGCGGGAGGCAACAACGCACATAAGCGTCAACATCGCGGCAACCAGACGAAGGAACGGATGGTCTGCAATTTCTGCCACAAGGACGGGCACCTGGACACCGATTGCCGACTTAAGAACATAGTCTGTTTCGCATGCGGCAAAAGAGATCATCTCGTAAGGGACTGTCCGGAAGCTACGTCGAGCCAGCGCCCACAACATCAACAAAACCGAGGCCAAGCACCTCGGGCTCCACCGACCGCACCACAGAATGGCCAAGACCGTCGCCCCAATGCTCAGGGCCGTGTCTACGCCATGACCCGAGACGAAGTGTTCGCATCTGACACAGTTGTGACAGGTATACTATAATTCAATAATAAACCTGCTCGTGTATTGTTTGATTCAGGTGCCACGCATAGTTTCATATCGGCGGACTTCGTCGCCGAACACAAATTTCCCCTGACACCGCTCGGTCTTGAGCTTACTGTTAATATCCCGTCGGGCATACCACTAGCTGCGAATTTAGTCTGCGGAGACGGAATCATCTGTATAGGTGGTCAACAGGTCAGTCTTGATGCGATAGTTTTAGACATTAAAGACTACGACATCATTCTGGGGATGGATTGGCTCGGTCCGTGCAACGCAACCATAGACTGCGCTGAGAAGAAAGTCACTTTCTGCATATCGGGAGTGCCTGAATTCTGCTACTCGTGTGGTGAGGCATCGCCGACCTGCATGGTGATCTCTGCGATATCTGCTCGACGGATGCTGCATTCCGGGTGTGAAGGCTATCTGGCTTCCGTTCGAGACATGCGACAGGATAGTGCAAACGCGGGTCAGACCGACGTTGTGGCAGAATTCCCCGATGTGTTCCCGGACGAGTTGCCCGGCATGCCGCCCGATCGAGAGATTGAGTTCACTATCGATACCTTCCCCGACACTCGACCGATCTCGAAGACCCCGTACAGAATGGCCCCTGCAGAGCTTAAAGAACTCAAGGTGCAGTTACAGGAATTGCTCGACAAGGGATTCATCCGACCCAGCGTCTCACCGTGGGGAGCGCCCGTACTATTTGTCAAGAAGAAGGACGGCTCTATGCGTCTTTGTATCGACTACCGCGAGCTGAATAAAGCCACCGTCCGGAACAAGTATCCCCTGCCCCGCATAGATGATCTGTTCGATCAGCTCCAAGGAGCCACGGTGTTCTCTAAAATTGATCTGCGTTCGGGTTATCATCAACTCAAGATCAAGCCGGACGATGTGCCGAAGTCTGCCTTCCGCACTCGATACGGCCATTACGAGTTCCTGGTAATGCCGTTCGGCCTAACGAACGCCCCTGCTGCCTTCATGGATTTAATGAATCGGGTGTTCCGACCCTTCCTCGACAAGTTCGTAGTGGTCTTTATCGATGATATACTCGTCTACTCGAAGAATAAGCAGCAGCATACTGAGCATCTGCGGACCGTGCTTCAGACCCTTCGAGAAAATCAACTCTACGCGAAGCGAAGCAAATGTGAATTCTGGCTTAGCAGCGTCGCATTCCTCGGACACATTATTTCTGCTGAAGGCATTGCGGTCGACCCAAAGAAAGTTGAAGCCGTTGTCGATTGGAAGCGGCCAGCGTCCGTCGGCGAGATTCGAAGTTTCCTTGGCCTAGCTGGATACTACCGACGCTTCGTGAAAGACTTCGCGAAGATCGCATCACCTCTGACTCGCCTCACCCAGAAAGGAGTCGCCTTTGAATGGTCAGACGACTGTGAAGCTGCATTCCAAGAGTTGAAGCAGAGGCTCGTCTCGGCCCCGATACTCGCACTTCCAGAAGGGACTGAGGGTTTCCAGATATTTAGCGACGCGTCCGGTCAGGGCTTGGGGTACGTGCTGATGCAGCGGAACAAGGTGATATCTTTTGCGTCCCGACAGCTAAAGCCGCACGAGAAAAATTATCCCACGCACGACCTGGAGTTAGCGGCGATTGTGTTTGCGTTGAAATTGTGGCACCACTATCTCTATGGTGTGGCGTGTACGATCTATACCGATCACAAAAGCCTCAAGTATCTATTCACGCAGAAGGAGCTGAACTTGCGGCAAAGGCGTTGGCTGGAACTAATCAAGGATTACGACTTGACTATCGACTACACGCCGGGAAAGGGAAATGTTGTGGCGGACGCTTTGAGTCGGAAGTACCTTGCCTCGTTATCCATCGACCCTCGACTGCTACGCGACCTTGAAGAGATGGGCATCGAGCTCCGAGTCAGATTCCGGAACGTGCAGTTGGCAAAGTTACAGTTGGAGCCGAGCTTGCTGAATAAGATCAAGACCGCTCAGACAGACGATTCGTACCTGAAGAAAGTACGAGAGCTAATTTCGACAGGCAGGACGACCGACTTTGCGGAAGACGAAACCGGCGTGCTTCGATTGAAGGGTAGGCTATGCGTTCCGGACGATTCAGAACTTAGAAAGGAGATCCTGGCGGAGGCGCACTATGCGAAATACACTTTGCATCCAGGCAGTACCAAAATGTATAAGGACCTCCGCACGACCTTTTGGTGGCACGGGATGAAGAGAGATGTGGCGCTCTTCGTGTCGCAATGCATGGCCTGTCAGCAGGTGAAAGCTGAGCATCAGCGACCGGGCGGGGAGATGCAGAACCTCGCTATTCCCGAGTGGAAATGGAATCATGTCACTATGGATTTTATTGTTGGCCTGCCGAAGACACCACGGGGGAACGACGCCATCTGGGTCATCGTCGATCGATTAACCAAGTCAGCGCACTTTATCGCCATCAAAGTTACTTGGAGCGTTGATCGGCTGGCGCAGATTTATCTTGACGAGATAGTACGGCTGCACGGAGTTCCAGTATCCATCGTCTCTGATCGGGATTCACGGTTCATGTCGCGATTCTGGAGTAGCCTTCAGTCGGCGCTGGGAACCAAGTTGCAGTTCAGCTCAGCTTACCATCCTCAGACCGACGGCCAAACGGAGCGCGTCAACCAGATTCTTGAAGACATGCTACGGCTCTGCGCTATCGACTTCAAATCAAGCTGGGACGTCCACCTACCGCTGGCAGAATTTGCATACAACAATAGCTACCAATCCAGCATCCAAATGGCGCCGTATGAAGCCTTGTACGGCCGGAAGTGCAGATCTCCTATTTGCTGGGATGAAGTCGGGAAACGGCAGATACTCGGCCCGGAGCTGGTAGAACAGACTGTGGAAAAGGTCAAGCTCATTCGGGAAAGATTAAAGACCGCACAGAGTCGCCAGAAAAGCTACGCGGACATTCATCGTCGACCACTCGAGTTTCAAGTAGGCGATCACGTATTCCTCAAGGTGTCGCCCATGCGGGGAGTTAGTCGGTTCGGCGCGAAAGGAAAGCTGAGTCCGAGATTCGTTGGGCCGTTCGAAATACTTGAACGGGTCGCGCCAGTGGCCTATAAAATTGCCCTACCACCGGCGCTTGAAGGTGTTCACAATGTCTTCCATGTCTCTCAATTGCGGAAGTACGTGCACGACCCGAGCCACGTGGTAGATTTTAGCCAGCTGGAGCTAAAGTCTGACTTATCCTACGTTGAAGAACCAGTTCGAATCATAGAACGCAAGGATAAGCTGCTGTGCAATCGAGCGATCCCTCTTGTCCGCGTCCTCTGGAAGAACCACTCGGTCGAAGAGTCGACGTGGGAGCTTGAATCGGAGATGAAGGATAAATTCCCTTCATTGTTCTCGTAGAGGTAGGTTTCATCTTTAAGTTTCGAGGACGAAACTTTTTATTAGTTGGTTATGGTGTAGTGCCCCGTCCCTACATCGTGCCCCGTCTCCGTCCACGGGGTGCGCGAGAAAGGAACACTGTCGCTATCGATTTGGTCGGGACCGATAGGTCGGAATCGGCCGAGTCGATCGAACGGGAACGGTTGAATTAAGATCCATTCCACGTTATGGAATGGCTTCTTCGGAACCAAGTCCCATATTCAGCGGGTTGCGCCTCGAGGATTGGCTCTGCGGCTGAGTCGGGAGAGACCTCCCGTTGCTCTGGTTTTCATGCCGCACTTGAATTGGCTTTGGCTTTCGTTTTCGTGAATGCTTTCGATGGGTTTTTTCGTGACGCGTTTTCGAGCTCGCATTCATATCGAAATTCCTTGAAATACACAGTGTTCTAATCAGTTGCTTATGCGATTTCAGGTGATCGCGTAGGCGACGACAGCGCAGCCAACCGGTCGCTCGCTTGAAGCAAGCTAAGGCGAGTGGCTGACTTCCTTCGTCCCGTCCCTCTACTTCAAAAACTCAACATGTGAAGTAAAATAAATGCTTGTCATAATAGTATAGAATCAATGAAATCGTGGCACGATACTTCACGAAACACTTGTTATCGAACTGTCGGTTTTGGAAATGAAAAACGTGCTTCCCTATGCAATTACACTTGGTCTATGCCAATCCAACGAATGAATCTATTAACGCTTATCGCAACGATATGGAAAAATGAGTAAATCAACTAAGTTCCAAAGAAAACGGTCATTGGACAACTTGTCGACAAGGTGAAGTTCCTCGAACGGTTGCCTCGGCCAAGGGACCGGTTCGGCCCGGGAGGAACGAGTGTAGCAGCGCCAACCCTTCATCGGCGCGAGTTATGCGGGCACTTTCGCACAGGGCTCGCTACCCGACGCGAAAGGGGCGTCGTCTAACCGAATGCTATAGTCCGCGATGGCTTGACATTGCCAGTGGCCTTTAAACCCCTATCACTACTTAACAGGTACACGGGACACGGGATGAACATGATAGTTGCTTGCCTCAAAACATGTTAACATGCAAATCATACAGGATGGTTAGAAAGATCATTGAAATAGCTAGCAAACATGTTTATGAAACTTCTTGAATCAAATGCAGAGCTTGGATTTAATTAGCCATTCGCCAGTACATGTGTTTCGTGTTGATCCTCGCTCTTTGCAGGTCCCGCGAACCAGGAAGGACGTGCCAACTAGCAAGGCGACGTTCGTGACTTTTGAAGCTTCGGCCGGGCGTCGAAGACTATCTCCCAGCGACTCCATATTTTGAAGGCTCTCGACAGTCCAAGGAAAATGACTAAGCGTCCCTCCCATCCAGGTCAATGGAGTACTTGTGTATATTGAGGGATGTGTGCAATGTATGGAACGGCTATCTCATCGGCACTCTTTTGTAATCGAGTCATGTTGTAGCCCGCACGGCAATGAGTCTTGTGTCGGAGTCTGTAAAAAGATGTTCATTATCAATAAGGATCAAGTTTCCTTTACTTATTGTGTGTATCAATTTGTCTGCGTACTCTCTTAGATCTCGTGTCTCGGATTACCTTATGACTTGGCCTTGTGCGATCGCAAATTAGGTTCGCACGGCATCACGCCCGGGGGACGACTATCGATTCGACGGAATCGGGGCGTGACAGTTCGAGACCTTCGGGTCGTTCGGTTGACCAGCATTGAGTTGAGGCATGATGCCATGGAAACATTGAAACGAAGAATGAAACGTAAGAACATAGAATTGATAACGGAGAAATGCGAGATGATAATGCGGCATGGTGCCCTTCAAAACGTTTGCAGCCTTCGGGCGTTCGTTGAGAACATTGGGGCGTTGTGCCAATTAAAATAGAGATAAACGAACTTGCTTGGTTGTACGAAATATAAGATTCGTTGCATGGTCAAATGGACTTAAAGACTATTGCCCGTGCACGGGTGTTTCTTCCCTCGAACGTGATCACCAGGGCGCTGGGACCGTTCGGCCTAGGAGGGACTGCGATAATCGGTATTGTTGGTGCACTTCGACTAGACGGGTAGCGACTGGCTAGTGAATGTGATAAGCCACTTACACGAGTACTTCGGGGGTCCTCTGATTGTGGTTAGCAACCACAACTGAGTGATTGTCGTCTTACATATTCGATTCGATAAATATAAGTCCATTCTAGCCCGAAAAGCTAGTGACCTTCATATAGATAAGGGCGATGGGTTTGGAAGTGCAAGGTATGCGTATATCCTGCATGGACGGATTCTGAATAGAGGACACTAATAACATGACAGGGATGGATTACGGCGTATTCACCTTGCGACGACGCAAGGGCGAGTGCTTCGACTTGGTAAGTCGCACCACGAATCAAACACGAGATTGCTTGTTTGTTGCCTATTCAATTCGATAACATGTTGCTATGATAAATGCTTTACGCTTTCGAAGATGCCATGAAATTGACCCTAAGGAGAACATAGCAAGATCATAAGCTAAGTTGCATGAATCAACATAAAGATTAAATTGTCGGTTTGGAAAGATGATTCTTTGCTTCAGTACATGCGAGGACGAACGTACTGATCCCCCACCAGCTTCATGCAGGGTGCAGGGAATGGATTGCTCCTGGCGAAGCGTTGCTTGAACGTGTTAAGGCTTGGAATGCCGAAGCGCATTGAAGCGTGCTATCGCATTGACGCTCGGACTACGCAGCTGGATTGATGCGGCCGAGATATAGAAGGCATGATGTATGGAACGGTGAAATCCTTTGTGGGCAAGAGAGAACCTGAGTATTGTAGCCAATCTGGCATATATTGTTAGGCTATCGAAAGCCATTGTAACCTCAGTTTCGGATATCAATAAAGAGAATTGTTTTGTATACTCTGTTTTCTTTCGTTGTTAATATCGAATCAAAAGATAACCATTTGAGAACTTGTCATCTTGCCTTGCACGAGCACAACTCCAGGCTCGTGCGGCATCACGCCCCCTGCGAGGACGATGATTCGGGTGATTCCGGGCCGGGGCGTGACAAATTGGTATCAGAGCTCTAGGCTCAATTTCCTCTGGACGCTTGCTTCATTTCAATTCCAAAACGTTGCCCACCACCAATCGAAATCACTCTTGACTGTACTCGATGCCGCACTGGATGTTCCATACAATAAGTCTAATACAAACTATGTAATTTTGCCGTGTGTTGTTTGGAAATTACATGGTGTTCGTTGGAAAAGTCGGGAAAGGTTTATTGCTGCAAGTGCAACAAGTTGCGAGATGTGAATTCAAGGATTTGTTGCCGCGGATGCAACACGTCGTGAATTGTAATTCGAGATATTCGTCGGTTGCAACGAACGATACGAGAAATATCGGTTGCATCGATACAATGATAGTCGTAGAATGTTGCTGTAGCAATTGCCATGCGTTGATTGTAAATGATGCGTTGAAAAGAAAATGAAAGTTGATATGGAATGTGTCGAACGGATTCACATATCGATTTTGAATGTACGTTGCGATGAAAAGCGATAAGTCAATATCGAATGTGTTAAACGGATTTGAGCATTGACTTTGAATGTCGAAAATAAATCGATGCACGAGGTGCGGTAAATATCGGAAATAAATCGTTGCACGATGTACAATGCGTATTCAAAGTAAAATATTGCACGTGGTGCAACGCATGTCGAAAGTAAAATTATTGCATGTGGTGCAATGCATATCAAAGTAATCGCTGCACGAAGTGCAACGGATATCGAGAATGAATTTTGCACAAGATGCAATGAAAGAAAACGAAAGTCATAAATCGAGAAACGAAATCGGTTCGGTTGCGCACCGAGCTGTGTTGGCAAATGAATGCATTGGCCGAGTTGCGTCGGATTTTGATTAATCAGAGTTACGGTTGTGATCAAGCACGATCACTGCGGAAATCGTGAGTCGGAAGAGATCGTTGGTTTGTAAAGAGTACGTTGCGACGGAAATAACTTGATTTCCGGGTGGTATATGGCATACCACCGGTTTGATGAATGACTCGATTCAGAGTGGTATATGTAATACCACTTATGCGATGAATTGCATCGACGTATGGTGAGAATTGCGAAAGGTTTGTCCGCAACGGAAGGGATAGCACCGAGACTCGATTGAGAATTTGTACGACGGCATGTTGATGCAAGTGTTCTTCGACAATCGGTTAGAACGGTAAGGCGGGACTTGTATCATGGAATGATACGTTGAATAAAAATTTATGTGTCGGTCGAATGACGGGAATTAGCGAAACGATTATGCCTTGAGGCAACGATCGGATCGACGGGATTGAAAACTCGAAACGTTGGAATCGAACCGCACGACTTGCGAGTTCGATGAAAATGTTGGGCGATACAAATTATAATTGAATCGTACGACTTACGATCCTGATTGAAATGTTAGGCGAGGCGAATCGAATCACATAACTTGCGATTTCGATAGAAATGTTGGGCGAGACAAAATGTAATCGGATCGCACGATGTGCGAGTTCGGTAAGAAAGTTGGTTGACGCAAGTAATCGTGCCTAAGAAATAGTTGGTTACATTACGGCCAAACTCATTTGAGTATGACTGAAAACATGCGAAACTTAGAGGGCGAGATCGTATGACTTGAGGGTTCGATGTTGGATAATCGGTAACTCAGTTACGCGATCAAAGTATAGCGGGATGCGACGAATCAGAGAATGAGTCGATGCGTATGGAAAAGTTTGTTGCGAACTTGGATGTATGCGATGCGAGCTAAGTTGACGTTGAGACGGATTCAAAGTTGACCCTTACGTTATCGAAATGGATACGGCGTATCGAGATCGATATGTAAGAAAACGAAAACGATGTGAGAATACAAAATAGAGTGTGCCTCGCGCTATGAAATTTTGTAAGTAACGATACGAGAATGAATGAACTTGGTTGATCGTAAATTTTGTGATTGATCAGGGCGAGACTATAAGTCATCGACGATTGCTCGATGCGTACAGCATCTCGTGTGTCGACCCGTGAATAAGATAGACTCGAACTCGATGCGAGTAGATGCATCGCGAATAGCAGAATCATTGACGGTAGTGCATGACTTGCCTCGGAGGATAGTTGCGCATCAGTTGCGCCGATAGAAATGGTTATGTGCGGATTGGATAGTCGCATAGAAATGGTTATGTCTGAACGTGATTTGGCTCCGAAATAAGATATAGCATGGTTCGTAGTACACTGTCCTTCGGTGATGATCCACAATTATCGAGCGTAGCTTCGGGGCAGCTGACCCTAGAAGACTTGACCGTCGAATCAAATTGAATGCTGCAGACCGTAAGATGACCCATGCGATATTGCATATGGGATTGCATCGATAACAAATTAACGCGATGCATGTTGACGATAAGTCTAGGCAATTGCGAGGATCGTACTATGCACGAGAGAGAACAATAAGGAACTGACTTACGAGTCATGTTATTAGATTCGGATTCACCTTGCAATTGAGCTTGCGTGAATCGAACTCATATTCGATGTTGCGAGACGGATAAGTTGGGAATTTGGCTAGTGAATTCCTACTCGTTAGGAAATTGAATGTAAGATGCGTCATAAGGACATTCGTGCTAAGGCGGTCGTTGCCTTGAACATTGTCGACTCGAAGTAAATTTGTGTCGGATAGATTGTGGCCTTTGTGCAATGTCAATTTAAACTTGCGTCGGAAGGATTTGAGCACGGTGTCTAGGTAAGTCACCTAGCGGACGTAGTCTGAATGTTGATGCTTTTGCAAGTCAACAAAAGAGAACCATGTCGAGATAGGATACGAAGTAAAATATCAGAAATCGTTGGATAGTAACGCCGAACGCACGGCGTTGCGGAGACTCATTGTGATCGGATGCGCGACGGCTTGACACGACTCGTAAAATTGATAGTCCCGATGAAACATAAAAAGTGAGAAATGCGATTCTTGAATCGCATCATGTGCCTTGATTTTGTTGGACGATCACGCCTGTATCAATATGCATGTGCGCTAGAATTGCGAGAACAAGTAATAGAGCCAAGTCCGATCGAGAATACGAGATGTCAAGTTATCGAGAATAAGAGTTACGTGTTTGCGTTGTTTCGATATCTTACAACTGAGCTCGGCTGAAATACATATATTGGTGGGACGCCTAAAATATGTGTATGATTCCAAACTAAGTTGTACGATCCAAACGATAGTAAGACGAGATCGTGGAATGATCTAATGAAACCCTTGAAAATTTAGTATTGGTTTCGGTTCGGGACGAACCTTGTTTTGAGTGGTATATTCTGTAATGCCCCGCTCCGCACGGTGCATTATGCTGAGTCGTTGACTCGAAGAGTTGCGTTGACCCGATTACGTATCGATGCGAATCGATACAAAGTGTTAAGTTGTCCCGAGGAATGCATCGAACAAGTCGATACGAAGTGTTGCCTTGTCCCGAAGAATGCATCGAGTGAATCGATGCGAAGCGCCGCGTTGCCCCGAAGGATAAGTGCGTTGAATCGGCTCGAAGATTCTAAGAAATCGAATCGAACAAGGCGCTAGTCCGAATCGATGCAAGTATTGATTTTAGTTGGTTTCGTGTGCAGGTTATACGTTGACGTGAAAATATTAGAGGTCGACGTTTTGCCTTATTCAGTAAGGGGTCCGCGAAATCAAATCGTCGCCCTGCGACGGACAAAGGCGTTGGCACGCTAAGGCGAATTGGACGTATAACTCAATAAAGCACGAAGTGCTCGAATGGTTAAGTCAGAAGAGTGGCCGTGCAACGATGTTGGGAAATCGAGCCGCATCGGCTCGGCGAAACGACGAAGGCATATCGGCTCAAGGTGGGAGGATTGACTTCTTTTTACTCCTTCATTCGATAAGTCAAATATATCATTGTATGCTAAAAGTTAACCTATCGACGCCACGGGCGTGGTCCGATCGGAAGTAAATCATAACGTGTGTCGAACACTAAGTTAGTACAATTGAAATGAAACGTGCATCAAATGCACAAGTCGCTACGGAACATTGGATATCGCTAAGGCGAGCGCCTCGGTGCGCAAGCCGCAATAACATGGGATAACTGTACTCGGCGAGTGCCTTAGTGCACGAACCATACCGTGCCTTCGCGCACGAGTTAGAACGACTAGAACATTGAAAGACAATAGGCGAGCGCCATATCGCGCAAGCCCCGAACATTGAATACTAAGTTATAGAACATTTGGAATACGGTCGGAACGTGCCTACGTGCACGGGATAATAAAAGATGGCTTCGTTGCGAAAGAATACAGTTGTGGCATGAATATGGCGGGTCTGTCGGATATGACATAATGCCTCGAAAGGTGTTCGAGACCTTCGGGTCGTTCGGTTGACGAGCATTGAGTTGAGGCATGATGCCATGGAAACATTGAAACGAAGAATGAAACGTAAGAACATAGAATTGATAACGAAGAAATGCGAGATGATAATGCGGCATGGTGCCCTTCGAAACATTTGCAGCCTTCGGGCGTTCGTTGAGAACATTGGGGCATTGTGCCAATTGAAATAGAGATAAGCGAACTTGCTTGGTTGTATGAAATATAAGATTCGTTGCATGGTCAAATGGACTTAAAGACTATTGCCCGTGCACGGGTGTTTCTTCCCTCGAACGTGATCGCCAGGGCGCTGGGACCGTTCGGCTATGGAGGGACTGCGATAATCGGTATTGTTGGTGCACTTTGACTAGACGGGTAGCGACTGGCTAGTGAATGTGATAAGCCACTTACACGAGTACTTCGTGGGTCCTCTGATTGTGGTTAGCAACCACAACTGAGTGATTGTCGTCTTACATATTCGATTCGATAAATATAAGTCCATTCTAGCCCGAAAAGCTAGTGACCTTCATATAGATAAGGGCGATGGGTTTGGAAGTGCAAGGTATGCGTATATCCTGCATGGACGGATTCTGAATAGAGGACACTAATAACATGACAGGGATGGACTACGGCGTATTCACCTTGCGACGACGCAAGGGCGAGTGCGTCGACTTGGTAAGTCGTGCCACGAATCAAATACGAGATTGCTTGTTTGTTGCCTATTCAATTCGATAACATGTTGCTATGATAAATGCTTTACGCTTTCGAAGATGCCATGAAATTGACCCTAAGGAAAACATAGCAAGATCATAAGCTAAGTTGCATGAATCAACATAAAGATTAAAATGTCGGTTTGGAAAGATGATTCTTTGCTTCAGTACATGCGAGGACGAACGTACTGATCCCCCACCAGCTTCATGCAGGGTGCAGGGAATGGATTGCTCGTGGCGAAGCGTTGCTTGAACGTGTTAAGGCTTGGAATACCGAAGCGCATTGAAGCGTGCTATCGCATTGACGCTCGGACTACGCAGCTGGATTGATGCGGCCGAGATATAGAAGGCATGATGTATGGAACGGTGAAATCCTTTGTGGGCAAGAGAGAACCTGAGTATTGTAGCCAATCTGGCATATATTGTTAGGCTATCGAAAGCCATTGTAACCTCAGTTTCGGATATCAATAAAGAGAATTGTTTTGTATACTCTGTTTCCTTTCGTTGTTAATATCGAATCAAAAGATAACCATTTGAGAACTTGTCATCTTGCCTTGCACGAGCGCAACTCCAGGCTCGTGCGGCATCACGCCCCCTGCGAGGACGATGATTCGGGTGATTCCGGGTCGGGGCGTGACAGTAGACACGGGTGATATACCGCCGCAATAATCTCTGACCACCGCACGCATAAACACGCGAAACAAAAGTTAGCAATACGAAAAGAAGATGATCGATAATCTCTGACCATTTAACGTAAAATGTCATGTGTACATATACTGCGGAAAGTATAGACCGCATGAACTGACAAACAAGAATTTGGGGATCAAAGTTGTAACAAGTAAAGTTGTGTTTTGGATATGTTCTATTCTTGTTAAGCTCTTTGTGCACAAAGCAAGATATAACGAATGTAGAGCATCTCTCGAGTTTACGACTCTTGTATGCTCTATACTTGAGTTACGAACTCGTTATTTGTTCTGTATTCTCTATTTATAGCTTGCTTTGTGAACAAAGAGCTTGCAAGAGTTCTTTTTCTAAAGCACAACTTGACTTATTCCAGCTTTGAGACCCTCATTTTCGTGCGTCATCAGTTCATGTCGGTCTTCACTTTCTCCAGTAACTTCCTCCAATTAACTCTATCCCTCGGTTGAGCTACTATTACAAAGCTTTGACACTTGCATATCATTCACTACCTTGATGTATCTATCTTACAGAATTATGGATCTGAATTAATATCTGCGGAATCGTACTTGGATGTACAACCATCATCCTGATGACATGTGCGGTGTGTGGGATGAATTCATAGAGGGTGTACACCAGTTGCTGCAGTTTGCCAAGGCGTTCCCTCAGTACATGGACGGTACCAAAATTAAGTGTCCGTGTGTGAGATATCGCAACTTGAAATATCATCCAGAAGTGGATGTCACGTATCATTTATACTCGAAGGGTTTCACGCCGAATTACTATCAGTGGAACAAGCACGGAGAACTTGTGTCTTTAGCATCGGAGTACGAGCCTTATGTGGATGTCCACAACAACGCTCCTTACGACGATGGGTTGTTAAACATGGTTTTCGATACGGCCGGGCCTAGTTTCGATCCGGATGATCATGATGCACCTGAGGAGGCACCGAACCCCGATGCTGCACAGTTCATGGAGTTGCTGGAGAATACAAGGACTCCATTATATTCTGGTTGTGATGATCATTCACCGTTGGAGGTGGTTACAAGATTGTTGAGCGTCAAGTCCGATTTTAACATGTCGCAAGATTGCTACAACCGTCTTATGGAGTTGCTTATAGAAATATTGCCTGAGGGTGCGAAGTTGCCTAAAGACTTCTACCGGTCTAAAAGGATGGTTAGATCGCTCTGGATGGGATACAAAAAAATCGATGCCTGTCGCAACGGGTGCATGTTGTACTACAAAGATGACAAGGATGAAGACGCCTGCAGATTTTATGGTGTCGATCGCTATAAGGCATGTGGTAGAGGAAAGTCTGTCGGTGCCAGGAAGCCTACCTCTTCGATGCACTACTTGCCGTTGACGTCGCGGTTGCAGCGGTTGTTTATGGTGAAGGAAACTGCAGAAAACATGAGTTGGCATAAGCGGGAACATACCGAAGGAGTGTTGGATCACCCATCTGATGGAGAAGCATGGAAGCACTTTGATCGAGAGTATCCAGATTTTTCTTCTGATCTGCGTAATGTCAGATTGGGTCTCTGCTCCGACGGTTTTACCCCATTCGGACTTTCGGGATCCCAGTATTTGTGTTGGCCTGTGATCGTGCAGATGACGGATGAGCAGATGGCGGAGGCTGCGACGACGGCCGACCAGCATCATGCAGATGATGCGTGCGCACCTCCGGAGGAGAGGAGGACGGAGATCTGGGCCGACGGTACAAAGTAGGTGTTTTGGTTTATAATTTTTTTTCTTTCTGTTTTTATCATAATTTAACTTTTTTCATGAATATAATATGTTTGTATAGATATCGTCCCCCAGAGGTACAGAGACGTCTAGGCCACATGCTGAGGCATAATTATGGTGGTGCTTGGATTAACTACTCTGATGCTCCGGACGAGAGGAAGGCCTTCTGGTTTGCGCGCTCCAAGGTTAAAATATATTTGCTTTTAACATGAATCATATAATTTTTGCATATTATATATAACTGATAAATATTTGGTTTGCGCTCTTCTAGGATATGTTTTTCTATCCACCGCACCGGGCCAAGCTTATCGAGGGGATGTTTTCTGCCGTCGCTGCCAAGCTGATCCACGACGCTATCAATGATCAGAAGGATCGTGATTGTGCCGGAAAGCCGATTCAAGGTTGGATCACCCCTGATCAGTGGAATGCGATGAAGGCTCGATTCGACGAGCCAAGGTTCAAGGAGAAGTCGGAGAAGGCCAAGGCGGCTAGGCAACATGCCTCGAAGTGGTGCGATGGGTCGATTCCGATGACGGAACATTTCCGTCGTCTGGTATGTCTTCCTCTTTTAGAAATATTATTTTAATGCAAAACCGATAAATTATTACTAAGATAATATATTTAATTACAAGTAAGGAAGGTCGGTAACGCCGACATGGTGACCGTCTTCCTGGCCACCCATCGTCGCGGCGGTGACCTTATTCACGAGAGGGCCGAGCAGACTTATGTAAGTATTACAATACGTTATCTTAATTTAATACTTCGTGTCAATTTTAATATAACTTAGTAAATATCATGCAAATAAATATTCATGTAGTTAGTAATAATAAGTACATTAATTAGAAATTAGAAATAATAAGTACATTAATTAGAAATTAGTAATAATAAGTACATTAATTAGAAATTAGAAGTTAGTAATAATAAGTACTTTCTAGGCCGAGTATCAAAGGCTGCGGGAATGGGCGGCTGCTAGTGCACCTGATGCAGGAGAGGCCGGTACTTCCTCGCAGCCCACTCAATCTCTGTCGGCGGACGAGCTGTGGATGGCCGCCGCTGGTGGACTCCGTAGGGGTACGTACTACGGTACGGGATCCTATGGCGCCCTAGTTGCGACCCAGTCCTCTAGGACATCTCCTGCTAGTGTGTATGGTCCACAACCGTCCCAGGAGTCTGCTCGAGTCCACCAGATGATGGAGTCTCTCCGTGACGACCTGCTACGACGGATCAAGGAGCAGTCTCAGCACCCTACGGACGATCCTGTGCTGCTAGCATGATTGGATGCGTTCGACCGCGACATTATGGACCTCAGAAAGACGACTGAGAGGACAGAGCGCACGGTTGGAGGGTTAGAGCGCACGGTGACGGAGCTGCAGATAGGACAGGTGACCATGGCCGAGAGGATGAGATTGGCGCAGGAGTCGATGGTCCAGAGCAGTGATAGAATATTATCTATCATGGATTCATACCACCAGCGACTTACAGCATTGGAGCGTGCTGGTCCTCCGGGTGCGCCTTCATCGTCGTCGATTCCGCCTCCTCCACCGCCTTCTTCTTCGACACCGACTCCATCGACGTCACTGCCTGCTCCATCGGTATCGATTTTACTTGAGGAGTATGAGTTGTTCTTATCCTTTCGCCACGGCGGTGCCCCTCCTGCACCAGATTCCTAGTAGTCCTAGTTAGGACTGTTTCTTTGTGTTTGTTTCATTCTTTGTTTGTGACTTGGATATTTGTTGGTTGTGTAGATTTGAATGTTTGGATCCTATTCTATTTGTTGGTTGTGTGTAGACTTTGGTTATTTGGTTGTAGACTTTGTTATTTGGTGTAGAATTGGTTATTTGGATACTTGTTGTTGTGTGATTGTTGTAGACTTGGTTATAGGGACTGAAACCTGTGTACAGTAAGAAATGGACATTCTGAGAATTGGACATTGTGTGATTGTTGTAGACATGGTTATAGGGACTGAAACCTGTGTACAGTGAGAAATGGACATTCTGTGATTGTTTGAATCCTATTCTACAGTGAAAAATGGTTATCTTTTTAAACTGCAGGAAGAAATGGACATTATGTATTTTATTTTTTTTATTTTTTTTGCAGATTTAGCGACGTTTACCGACGTCCATCGACGTATGTTTGCGTAGGTAAACGTCGGTAAATCTGCAATATTTTCCAGGGTACCGACGTTTACCAACATCCTTATACGTCGGAGAACGTCGGTAAACGTCGGTGCACGTCGGTAATCATCCCAAGAATTCCCAGGATTTTACCGACGTGTAGCGACTTTGAACACGTCACTAAACCACCGACGACACGACGGTAATCGTCGGTAAAGTTACCGACGCGTAGCGACGTCAAACACGTCGCTAATACAACGACGACACGACGGTAGACGTCGGTAATATACCGACGTATATATACGTCGGTAAACGTCGGTACTTGCGACGTTTGGCGACGTTTTGAAGATCAGCGACTTACATTTCCGCGACCAGCCCAAAACGTCGGTAATTTCGTCGCTAAATATTTTTAGCGACAAAAATTGTCGTTTTAGCGACGTCTTTAGGTTTCGCTAAAACGACTTATTCTGGTAGTGAGATGACATACTTTTACAAATGACATTTACATATGTTATGACTTGCTTCTAAATTGCAGCTGAGGAAGAGGCAACCTATAGAAACCACAAATTTCAGTCCCATCATCGGCAAGGAGAGGAGCAACATAAGACAACAAAAGCATAAGAATCGATAGCATCATGAAGACAAGAGTTAATTTCACCTTTGTACATGACTATAAAACCAAAAACCCAAACCAAAGTTTTCCATAAACTAAAAAGAAAAACATATCCATTATTATGGATTTTTCTAAGGTCACTACCACTTTTACTTGGGGCTAGCCCAAAAATGTTCAAAAAAAATTACAAGTTTGTCATCCATTTTTTTTACTTGTGACTAGCCCAAAGAATGGTATAAATACCAACTTTTCATTTCTTTTTCTCTCTCCCTCTACTCACTTTTCCTCTCTCCCTCTACTCTTTTCTTCTCTCCCAACATTTCTAGGTTTTAGAATTAAACCCTAACTCAAATTTTCCCCAAACCATATTTTGTAAAGATTGTGGGTGAAAATTCTAGCCGGATTTTAAAATTCTAGGTCAAAGAATGGAAATTCTAGCCCAAATTCTAACAGGACCTGGAAATTCTAGTAGGAAATTTCCCAAAACCCTAACTTAAATTATGAAAGTATCAGAGTTTCATACGGGACTGCCAGGATCCTGGCAGTCCTAACTTAATGAAGGACTGCCAGGGGGTGGCAGTCCTGTATGAAAGTCTCCCCAAACTCTCTTCACAGAGGATTTGGGTCAGGACTGTCAACCCCTTGGCAGTCCTAACTTAATGAAGGACTGCCATGGGGCTGGCAGTCCTTTATGAAACTCTATGTGAAGAGAGTTTCATACCCAAACTCTTTTCACAGAGAGTTTGGGTCAGGACTGCCAGGATCCTGGCAGCCCTAACTTAATGAAGGACTGCCAGGATGCTGGCAGTCCTGTATGAAACTCTCTGTGAAGAGAGTTTCATACCCAATATCTTTTCACAGAGAGTTTGGATGAGGACTGCCAGGATGCTGGCAGTCCTGTATGAAACTCTCTGTGAAGAGAGTTTCATTTCCAACCTCTTTTTACAGAGAATTTGGGTAAGGACTGCCAGGATCCTGGCAGTCCTAATTTAATAAAGGACTGTCAGGGTTGTGGCAATCCTAATGTAAAATAGGACTGCAATGTATGCAATCCGAGAATGACGAACACAAACGTGGTACCCAATTTGGAGCAAACTTGGTCTAGTGGTTTGGACATTGTTTTTCTATTTTTAATCTTCAAGTCGTATGGTCACGAATATAATGCAATCCGAACATGACAAACACAAACATGAGAAACATCAGACATTCTCAAGAAACCAGCAAAATAGAACATGAAAGATGCCTCAAAATATTTACAACCACGTTTTGTTTTGTTACCTTAAAAAAATACTATGCTAGTGACGATCACTCAACTGAAACAATGAACTGAAGAAATTTACATTTGACGACCAGAATTATGCCATATTTCGAATCCCCTCGAAGCTCTAGTATTGCCATATTCTTTAGGCATTATACTTCTCAGCTTTCCCTATTGATGCAGACAGTTACCATTGAACCTTCCAACTATCGGTGTCGAGATGGAGGTAGATATGGCAGGGGTTTAGCAGCGTCGGGTGATGCCTCTTAAAAGGGGTTTAGCAGCGTCGGGTGATGGAGGTAGATACGACTAGTGGTTGCTTCTTTTCTTGCTGCTCCGACTTGGCTTCGTTGTCTGTGAATACATAAAAAAGATCCAGCGGGACTCACGATGTGATTAAAATGTAGCAAAAGTAGGAACATAGACGATCAACTGCTGCTTAAAAGGTTTTACCAAACAAGGTCTTGATGGACGGCCTCTTCGGCTTTGTACTTTTTTTCTTCACCTCCACTGCAAGAGGGGGAGAACTTTTGAAAATCAGCAAAAAGTTATTATCATTTAGTAAAATACAGAGAGAGAGAGAGAGAGAGAGAGCAATGCCCGGAACATGTTCATTATAATGACCTCGACGTTCATGTAAGTATAGCCCACAAAATTCACATCCTTCGTAGAAAGCATCTGGTCGTAAAAGAAAACGAAAAAAAGGAAGATGATAACTATTCAGTGACAATGAAATAGAAATTCACACTGAATGCAACTCACAATGAAGGTTAATGCTAACTATACAATTTTAGATTAAAAAATATCAAAATAATGACTCGAAGAAACATAAAATAAAAGTTTCAGTTTTGTGGATAACTATCAGGGGTTTATTTTGGCTACATATATTGCTAAAACATGCTATTTGTTGTGTGGACAATTAGCTCAACCTCTCAATATATATCAATATATCTCAAATGTGTCTCTACAAGCCATCCCAACCTCTCTTTATATAGGGAGAGAGAGGTTGGGAGTTACAAAGTGAAAAGTCACTTAGGAGTTACAAAGGTGAAGAGTCACTTGGGAACATGAAGGATTACCATGAGTTACAACACTCCCCCTTGGCTCTTCACAAACTCTGCTTGTAAACACCTCTGAGCTTCTTCATCTGTCTGTAGCTTGCTGATTCAAATTTGACCACCTACTTGTGCCTCGTCAAAAACCTCGCCAAAGAAACCCAGTGGGAAAAACTTTGGTCGAAGGACAAAAGAGTACACACAGGTCAGTGATGATGGGGGTAAACTAACCATTGCAAATGTCACGACCCGGTCCCAATTTCTTGGAACGAATCGGACCATGCCCAGCCTGCACCGTTGATGAGACGGCGGCAGTAAGCTGTATCTCCATGTGCAGGTAATCAACAACTCAAACTAAATTTGCCACAATAATATGATTCGATAAATTAAAAGACTTACAACTTGTCCAGTACAGATTTCAAACATAAACCACCAAATTAAAACATATTGTTTTTTTAGACAAAACTAACAAACTTGGAAAATAACATCTAAATGAAAGCAACATCCTCATCCAGTAATCCATCCTCGGGAAGCACAGCAGGGTATAACTCTGGGTCATAATAGCTACTAATCAGTAGCTCTGCATCGTCAGTGGAACCTATTGGGGGTGGGGAATCCAGTCAGGAAAGGAGCAAAGTACAATTATGAAAATTAACAATTTTTACTAATGATTAGTAATTTGCAACATTAAACAGTTTTAGAAATAATAATTTTTAACTAAACTACAAAATAGTAAACAATGTGATTTGAGTATGTAATGACTATGACCGGTTTGGGATGATTCAATTGTATCCTATTGATACGGTCCGGCCTATCCTCGTGAAAAAGGAATAAGCTCGCACAATCAGTTATCTATTTGGCTTTGGTCATAGAACACTACGCTACTCCCCCAATATCCCGAGTCAATCAGATTCAATTATTACTCTAGGAGAGAGTTACGTGTAATACAGTGGTTTAAACATGCAAGATTTCTAACATTAGTTAAACTGCGCATTAACATAACCGTACTTGCCTTGATTATAACTGGATTTGAGATTTGTTCCGGGATGATGCTTAGTACAGTCCTCGAAATCCTACAATTGAGAATTTCTGACTTAGATTTCCAAAAATTTCCATGGTAGAGGTGCTAGTTACAATCTCTAAGTTTTTGCCCTAGTCAATTTTAATCTTTTGATTATGCTAACACAAACAAAACGTTTATTTATTAATGCATTGTAATTAAGAATCGTAAATTTACTTTAATTTCGAGAAAATTGTATTTTTCGGTTTATTTGGAAAAACGTGGTATTTTATAATTATATAAATATAAAACTAAGATTTTCCTTTTTAATGAGAAATACATGAATTTCTATTTAAATTTACAATTTAATTTTTCTAAGTGACAAAACAATTATTATTATATTCTTTTAAAAAATACAATAAATATTTATTATTTTATTCTATACGTTCCCATTACCAAAATCATCAGAAAATAAAAGAAACATAAATAAAACCTAAACTATTACAATTTCACAACCAGAATAGGCTTATGCCCTTACAAACCGATTACATGAATTTAAATAAGAAGAAAGGTTAGTTAGTCCAGAAAAATTGTCCTACAATTAAATTTACAAAATAATATATAATAAACTAAATTAAATTTATTTTATGAGTCTCAGAACTGGTCCAATCGTCATTTTTATAGCTAATGTCTCAACGTCCGGACGAAACTGGTTTCGTTTGCATTTAGCCGGGGCCCATTGACCGATACGGTCGTCACCCAAAACCAAATATCGAATAAAATTCCGAAAACCATTTTAAATTCATTTTTAAAATAATCCAGGATTTAAGGAAAAATTCGGCAGCATCTCCTCTGTTTTTGGTCAACCCAAAAACTGGGAATTGGCGCCGATAATTTCCTGCAAATCCCAAACCAGGGAAAAACCCGAATTTATATATATATGAAATCCACAAACCAATCCACAGAATAATCGGAACGACCCAAAATAATTTCGGAAGTCCGATTCCAATTCCACAATTCACAGAACGCTACCGGAAAAATCCGGAAAGTAAAACATACAAAAAATCTATTCCCGAAATATTTCGGGAATCCAAAACAATTCACAGGACCTTTCCGAAAGTCCCGAAAAATTACGACGTCGCTAAAACCGAATTCCCAAAGGGAATCGGGGACCATTTCATCATCGACTAAAATAATAAAATGAGCGGAACAGGGGGTTGTACCTCGGATTGCTCGGCTAGAGCTCTCAGATGAATAATAGAAAGAAAATAGATCCAGAACAGCGAAAGTATTCCCAGGTCAGCGCTGGAATCAGCAGCGTCGACGAAGAACGTTGGAAAGCACAGGAGCTAGGGCACGACAGGGGGTGCTGGAACAGCGGGGAAAAGCTCGGCCACAGGGGGTCGCCGGACTTGGGCGCGCGAGAGGGAAAGGCGCGGGGTTCGCTGCGACAGGGGGTTGTCGGCGGGACAGCGGCTAGGTCGGCGCCGAAAGGGTTCTCGGCGGGAAGGAGGCCGCACGGGGCGCGGGCCAGAGGCGGTCGGCCGGAGTGACAGCGGCCAGAGGGGGACGGCGCTGTCGGGGCGTCGGGCCTGGAGGAGGTCGGCCGGACGTCGGGGCTGGCGCGGGTCCGGCAGGAAGGCCGGCGGGCGGTCGACCGGGCACCGGGGACAGCGGCGGCGGTGGGGAACGGAGAAAACGCCGGAATTAGGGTTCGACCAGGGGATGGTCGGTCCAATGGGGCCGGATCGGATGGAGATCGCCGGAATAATTTTTTGGGAAAAGTTAGGTCAGAGAAGAATGGGGAAAAATGGTTTGAGGTGATAGAGAATAGTGAGTTTATTTATAGGTAAGAGGAGAGGGGTTACCAGGGAAAGGAAAGCCAACGGCCGGAAGAAGAAAGGTCGCCGGTTTCTGGCAGTTACTGGAGGTGGGGGGTCGGCCAAACCGAGAGACTTCGGTTCTCTCCAGTTGAGAACCCATCCGATTGAGAGTTATAAACTCTCTCTCTCTAATGAAAAGGCTTTAGCTTAAAGGGTTAAAGGTTTATGGATATGTTTATAAGGCTTTAAATGGGTTTGGTTTAAATATGGCTTAATGGGTTGCTCTCTTAATGGGTTTGGGCTAAAGAGCACATAATGGGTTTGAAAGGGTATTGTTGTGGGCTACTAGATTTTAAAGCAAAAAGGTTCATGGACACTAAGAAAAAAATGGATTGGATTGCTGATTTAAATATTATTTTCTTTAGAAAAACTGTAACTAAAATTTTGTAACTCTAAAATATATTCGGGCTCAGAATTGGGTTCAGGACTGGGCCAGGCAATCAAAAATCCAAATTCATTTATTTTGAAAATAATTTTTTTTCTATTTAGCTTTTAATACTAATTTGGCAAAATATTAATTTAGCAAACACAAAATTTCAATAATTTAGAAAAATAACAAAAATTAAATTTTTAGAATTAATTATCTAATTCAAGTTATTCAAAATAATTAACTAAAAGTTATGGGTTTCACAGCAAAGGTGCCTCGTCAAAAACCTTGTCAAAAAAATCCAGTGGGAAAAAACCGCTGATCGAAGGACAAAAGAGTACACGAGGGATTAGAAGTATACACTGGATACTCCTCCTGATTACAATAGTCCTTAGTGAATAAGAGATTTGAACTGTGTCTCGTTAAAAACCTTGCCAAAGAAAACCCAGTGGGAAAAACTTTGGTCGAAGGGAAAAAGAGTACACAAGCATACATCAGGATGCTTCCCTTTTCACTCGCACTCGACAGGGTGCGGGATATACGCACAACAGGGCGTTTGGAGGCGCTCGATGGAGCGCTCCCCCTCACATGCACACAACAGGGTGCAGGAAACATGTTTCACTTAGGCTAGCTCTAAAAGTTTTCTAAGTCCAATTGCTTTGACATGTTTCTGGAACGAGTGTTTCGGCAGTGACTTGGTGAAAAAGTCTGCACGGTTATTCTCCGATCCAATGTGTTGCACTTCAATCTTCTGAAGCGCTTGTTGTTCATGTGTAAAGAACAACTTTGGCGATATGTGCTTGGTAGCATCCCCTTTGATGTAACCATGTTTCGCTTGATTAATAACAGCGGTATTGTCCTCATAGACGACAACATGTTCATCTGGGTCATATGGAAGATCATATGTACTTCGAATATGGCCAATAACAGCTTGAAGCCATACACACTCTCTAGTCGTCTCATAGAGCGCGAGTAGCTCAGAGTGGTTCGTTGAAGTAGCCACTAAGGTCTGTTTGTGAGACCTCCAAGAAATTGCTGTGTTTCCAATGGTAAAGACGTAACCAGATTGAGAACGCCCCTTGTGCAGATCAGATAAGTATCCTGCATCGTCGTAGCCAACAAGGGTCGCGTTGTTTCGAGTGCCAAGAGCGTTGGACTCACTCAAAACCGCGTAGGAATAGAACAAGCCCAAGTCCGTAGTACCCTTAAGGTAGCGAAAAATATCTTTTATGCCATTCCAATGGCGACGTATTGGCGCGGTGCTGTGTCGAGCTAGATAATTCACAGCAAACGAGATAGGCCAAGTACAGTAAAGCACCTATTGCACCCAGATAAGAGCACTCAGGACTCAATATCTCTTCGTTGTCCTCCTTTGGACAGAATGGGTCCTTAGTAATGTCTAGAGAGCGGACGATCATGGGAGTAGCAGACGGCTTAACGTCAAAACGACTAAAGCGTCTCAACACCTTTTGGGTGTAGTTCGCTCGATGGACAAGAATTCCATCTTTACGGTGCTCGATCTGCAGGCCGAGGCAAAACCGTGTCTTTCGAAGATCCTTCATCTCGAATTCCCTCTTCAGGATATCAGCAGTTTCTGACAAGTCTTTTTCGGTTCCTATGAGATTCATGTCATCTACATAGACCGCGATGATTGCGTATCCAAAGTGGACTTCTTATGAACACACATGGACAAAGTTCGTTATTAATGTATCCCAAACCGATCAAGTATTCGCTTAGGCGGTTATACCATATTCGCCCGGATTGTTTCAATCCATATAGCGAATGCCTCAGTCTAATCGAGAACGCATTTCGTGGTCGGGAACTACTTGATTCAGGTATCTTTAGTCCTTCAGGGACTCTCATGTATATCTCTGTGTCCAGATCCCCATAGAGATAGGCTGTGACCACATCCATGAGCTGCATATTCAGTTTTTCGGAAACTACTAAACTGATTAAGTAGCGAAACGTTATAACATCCACTACGGGAGAATACGTCTCCTCGTAATCAATTCCAGGGCATTATGGGAAGCCTTGCGCCACAAGGCGAGCCTTGTATCGCACAATCTCATTATTCTCATTATGCTTCCTTAGAAAAACCCATTTGTGACCAACTGGTTCAACATTGGGTGGTGTTGGAGCTACAGGTCCAAACACGCTTCTTTTCGCTAAGGAATCTAATTCAGCCTGGATTGTTTGTTTCCATTGTGGCCAGTCCGTTCGTCGTTGACACTCGGCAACGCTGCGAGGTTCCATGTCATCATTGCTCATAATGTCAGTGGCCACTGAGTATATGAACACATCATCGATGACAGTTTCGTTTTGCTTCAAAAATATCGTCTAAGCTAGCGTACTTGACGGATATTTCGAGGTTAACGGCATGATTAGGAATAGGCGTTTCATCTGGAACGCGCTCTTCTAATACATCGCCTTGATCCTTAATGATCTCATGTGGCAAAGCGCTTTTAACAAGATTTCTCCGCTTCTGGGGCAGAAGATCTTTGGAACCAACCGGTCTTCCCTTCTTTTTGGGAATAGCGGCGGACTGGACGGCCGATGGCAGCGTCCTTTGCTCGGCGGGTTCGATCGGAGCAACATGTTTCACAGGAACATGACGTCTCTCAGGGACGTCTATCCTTGCAGGTACATTTGCAGCAGGTATAATTGATCTCGTGACTTTTGCTAGGTCGCTAAATGCGTCTGGCATTTGATTTGCAATATCTTGCAGACCTAGAATCCTCTGCACTTCTTTATCACTATGTGCAGAGGGGGGATCATGATGAGCAAAAGCAGGCACATGCCACGCTAATTCACATCGTTCTTTATCAAAGTTAGCGTGTATTTCTCCCCCTAACGACGAGAAGATTGCCTCATCAAAGTCACAATCCGCATGTCTCGCGGTAAAAAGATCGCCTGTCAAGGGCTTTAAATAGCGAATGATGGACGGGGAGTTATAACCGACATATATTCTCCATCGCTTCTGAGGTCCAAATTTTGAACGCCTTATCGGCTCAACTGGAACATTGACTAGGCACCCAAGCACGCGTAAATGTGAGATGTCAGGCTCATATCTAGTAACCAGCTGGTACGCGGAAAGTGGTTGGGTGGCCATGGGCCTCAGATGGACCAAATTTACAGCGTGCAAAATTGCATAGCCCCATTCAGATAGTGGGAGTTTGGTGCGCATAACCAAGGTCCGCGCTATCACTTGCAGTCGCTTTATAAAAGCTTCCGCTACGCCATTTTGGGTATGAACATACGCAACAGGGTGTTCAAGATTTATTCCCAAAGTCATGCAATAATCATCAAAAGTCTTTGATGTAAACTCCGCGGCATTATCAAGTCTAATAGACTTTATCGGATAATCCGGATGGTGAGCCCTTAACTTAATGATTTGGACGAGGAGTTTAAAAAATGCTGCATTTCGGGTGGACAACAACACTATGTGTGACCATCTAGTCGATGCATCAACCAAAACCATAAAGTATTTAAATGGTCCACATGTTGGTTGGATTGGTCCACAAATATCTTCATGAATTCTTTCAAGGAATTGAGAAACCAATCTCGTAGGTTTCACATGGAGCGCATTGAGATTCGTCTTCCCAATCGAGCAAGCTTGGCAAAGGCTTTTCGGATTTATAACAAAAAAATTTCCTCCAAGAGGATGTCCATGCGATGCATTCATAGTGCGAAGCATCGTATTTTGACCCGGATGACCCAACCGGTCATGCCATAGCCTAAAAATGCTCTCCTCAACTGGCGTTCGGCGAATGATGAGATTACTCACGATGTGTTGTATCGTAGTGAGATACAAACCACTTGAAAGACTTTTCAACTTTTCCATGATATGCTTTTGGCCGTACTGAGTGGAGGTAATGAAAAGATACTCGAAGCCATGTTCTCGAGCAGTTTCAACATGAAATCCGTTTTCTCGAATATCCTTAAAACTCAGTAAGGTACGACTGGACCTTGGAGAATATAAGGCCTCTGATACTTCAACGGGAGTACCATTGGACAACGAAAAACGGGCTTTGCCAAAACCTTGAACAAGGGTTGAGGGTCCCGAAATGGTTGTCACTGAGGTTACTTTAGGCGTATAGGGGATAAAGTATGATTTATCTCTCAAGATAGTGTGAGTCGTTCCACTATCAACCAGACAATCTACTGCCCTGTGGTCCATGCCTATAAGTAAAGAAAATTAAAGTTTGTCACACGTTTGAGGAAAGTGCTCGAAATAGAACTTTAATTTATCGAGAAAACAGAAAATAAAAACCACCAAAAGTTTCATGACTTAAATCAAATATAGAAAGAAAATAGAGTTTCATTCTTCCATTTCTGCTATAAAATTGGGGTTCTCAAGATTTAGATTTTCGCACTCGTTGACCAGATTTGCTTTGGCCCGGCGTCCCTTGTGATAGTTATCAACTTCTTGGAGGGTTGCCCTGCAAGTCCGTTGCATATGACCATAAGCACCACATTTGTAGCAAAGAGTAGGCGCTTGGCCTTCCACTCTCGCTTTGGGACGACTGGCCCGTTGGTTCTTACCATGAGACTGTCTAGGAGTCAAAGGTCTTTGGTTCTTGTTAGAACCTCGCTTTGGGTGACGAGACTTAAACTCGCCTCTGTTCCTTGGCTGGGACGACTGGCCCTTTTCTCGTTTTTACCGTGGATTTGGTCCACGGAGAGCGTTTGTATCAGACATTAGAATTGTCTTTGTTCCAGCAGGACGAGAATTGTTTTTTCTCATTAAAATGAGACTGTTCTTCTCGTCTAGTAAAAGCTGGGTGATGAGCTCGAAAAACTTGGTGAACTTAGACTGACGGTATTGCTTCTGGAGCAAGTTGTCAGTGGAAGGAAATGTGGTGTATGTTTTCTCCAATAGATCACTGTTGGTTAATATCTTATCGCAGTATTGGAGAAGTGATCGAATCCTGCAGACTTCATTGTTGTAATCAGTTACACTCTTGAAGTCTTGGAAATGCAGATTTAACCAGTCATGGCGCGCTTCAGGCAGCCATATGGTCTTCTGGTGGTCGAAGCGCTCTTTCAGAGAGTCCCATAGCGTCTTCAGCGAGGAGATTTCAATGAATTCCGCCTTCATGGCGTCAGATAAATGCCTGCAGAATAGAATCATCGCTTTGGCGTTCATTGAGCGAGTGACTTCCACTTCACGCTCTTTTTCGTTATAGATGACGTCCAAGAGGCCCTGCGCATCTAGATTGTTCTGGATGTCTTGCGTCCAGTCCAAGTAGTTCTTGTCAGAGGCTTCAAGGATGGAAAAATCAATCTTGATCGACATTTTTCTACAACAGGAGAAAAAATCTTGATCAGTCAACATATAAAATGACAGGTTTATATGGATTTGGTTTGTATAAGCAACAACAAACAATCGTAAATAAAACCAACGGTTTTGAAAATTTTTTTTTTGTTTTTTTAAAAAATTTCTTATATCGATCGGCGGGCCGATATAGAGAGTTCAATTAGTTTATTGTAAAAATGCATAATTATAAATACAATTTGAGCAAAAAAAAATTTCGGTCAACCCCTTTCAGTAGCTCTACGTGAATATGACCAGGCGGAAAAATGAGGGAGGAGGGTCACCGAGGACCTCTTAAGAACCAAGCCCCAAGTTCTTTCTGACATCATACCCAAATAGGTGAGCCTATTCGGAGAGACTTCGTAAACTTTTTTTTCAAATGCAAGAATAAATAAGATTTTTCAAGAAATTCACACTATTTACGAACTGTGCAAAATAGGTGACAATTTAGTGCGTGCTCAAAATGAGCGTTGCCTTTGAAAAATTATTAGCCAAAAAAATTATTTTGGAAGGCCCAAATTTGGCGGTGCCAGAATTTGTTTATGTAGCCAAGACAATTTTTCAAGATTTTTCGTTATTACATTAAAAAAAACGTACAACATAAACATGCAATAACACACAAAAGAATTGGTACCTAAGCAAGCGGCGCCAAAAAAATATCAACTATTTTTCCGACGTTTAATGAAGCGACGCCAAAAAAAATAGCGAGAAAAAAATACAATTTTACTACCCATCTGTTACAATAATTCACTGAGTAACATAAAGAAAAAAAATGCTACTGAGGTGCTCGTCAGGGCGCAAATGGCACTGATGTGCTCGCCGGGGCTCTCCAAATCTATCATTACCAAAAAAATGTTAGCATTTAAATTTTCTTCGTCAACATGAAAAAAAATTTCAAAAAAATTTATTTTTTCAGAAAAAAAACTAACAAATATTTTTTTGGGATAAGTACTATTTAAACAAAAAAAATTCTGAAATTGTCAGTTTAAAAATTTCAGAAAAATGTCTTTTATCAAAATATATACAGCAGACTATTTGATAAACACGCCAAAGTATATTTTGATTAAAAAATTTTGAACAAAATATTGTGTTTTACCAAAGTATATTTTCGTAACAAAATTTCTGTAACAAAATATATTGCTATAACAAAATACATTTGATAAAAAAAATTTACTCGTATATATTATTCAAAAAAATTTCTGAGTATATATTACGAAAGCTTCTACTACTCTTAAAAATCACACACTTCATTTCTTAAACAGTAAGTATGTCCAAATTCATGTTGGGAACGGAATACGGATGAAAAATAAATTTTGTGACGACTGAAATAAGTCAGAAACATACACAATCGAACCATCGTAAACATAGAATTTTTATGTGAACCATGAAGAGTCTAAGTAGAAGACGAAAAATTCACTAGACGAATAGAAGAGAAAAAAAATCACTCAACTACAATTTCTCCTACCGATCTCAGAAACTTAGAAAATGGACCAACCACAACTACTCAAAATGAAGAGTATATTAACAAATTTTTTTTTACCTTTCTTACCTTATGGTGGAAGAAAGTGAGAAAACGATCGGTACATCGGGTCTCCGACGTTGCACGAGCAAGGTGCTGATAACGTGTTGTGTGGACAATTAGCTCAACCTCTCAATGTATATCAATATATCTCAAATGTGTCTCTACAAGCCATCCCAACCTCTCTTTATATAGGGAGAGAGAGGTTGGGAGTTACAAAGTGAAAAGTCACTTGGGAGTTACAAAGGTGAAGAGTCACTTGGGAACATGAAGGATTACCATGAGTTACAACACTATTAATTATTTTCCTTTATTTATTTTTCTTTCATGAGCTTGATTATGAAACAAATTAGGATAGCTCAACCATCTCTTAATAATAATAACAGCTAATTTTATTTTTAATATTTCTAGAGGAATGATTACAAGAAAACACATGATAATATATCTGATTCTGTTGTAAAGAAATGAAAAGATGTGGCTGAGCTGAACATGTAATGAAAAGATGAGACTGAATCCAGTAATTGAATCAAGACTGCCAGGGTTGTGGCAGTCCTAATATAAATTAGGACTGCCAGACTCCCTGCAGTCCTCTTTCACAAGTGGACTGCAGGGAGCTTGGGAGTCCTACTTTACATTAGGACTGCCTCAACCCTGACAGTCCTAATGTTGTCAGCCACGACTGTAGTAGTTGAACGCCCACAACGACACGATCATTTGTCGTGTTCTAGGATTAGAGTTTCAAGAAATATGTGAGAATTATCGTGCTCGAAAAATTCATTCATGAACCCTAAAGTGATTTAACCTAATTTATCAAAACTTATTAGAGAATTAACAAAGATTCTTTGAATTTGAAAAGAATGTAGAAAAAATGTAAAAGAAATTAGGAAAGAACATACCTAGACTCCGATGATGGTTTCGACTTGTGTGTCGTCTCTTTGATTTGAAGTCTCTTTGGTTATATTAATTTCGAATCAAATGTAGTGTGATTTTCTTTCCCAACTCTCATACATACCATAACCAAACCAAGAATAATGAAATTTCAGCATTTGGGATTTATTTTTATGTGACAACTATGAATTACAATAATGTAGTGTTGGTGTTTTTACCTTTGGCCTAGAAAAGATAGTCCCACATCGGCTACACCAAATGGTGAGTATCTCAATATAATGCATTGCTTGTGTTAAGGTGTGCACATGAGGTGTAGTGGGGCACAAGTTTGTGCCATGTGGGAGTATTTTCCTAGAAGGAAAAATGATTAAATCCAACAAGAATGCAAGTTGATTTTTGTTGTGCGGACTCGGACACGGACTCCAGGATGTCTCGTACATGCACGGGAGTGTTCGGGGGGTAGGCGTGGACTGGCACACTTCTATGCTAATTGTGGGATGATCTAAAATATCAAACTCTATTTTTGAGTATTGGTATTTTAGTCCCACGTCGGATAGGAGAAGAGGTGAAGTTTCAACTCCACTCTATAAATAGAGCCCCTTGGCCTCCTTTGAAAGATGCACCAAGAAGAGAGTTAAGGGAGTCTGTAAAGTCCAGGAAGCCCGTTCAAGTCTCAAATATTGACTTACGAGCGTTCCGGAAGTTCTTCGTGAACTTGCTGGTTCCTGAAAGCAGATCGTGTTGGGGCGAATCTTTCTTTGAGCAATGGTGATCTTAATCACCCCAGCAAGAACCTTTCCTTTTTTTTTTTCTTCTTTCTTCTCATTCATCTGAATTGTAACTCAGTTTTGTTCGTCTGCAACTGCGATTGCAAGGAAGAACGTGATATTTACTTTCTGATTACTGTTGCTTTTGTAATCAGATTCATATTATAGAGTTCCTCTTGGATCTCGAGAATAATCAGAAGGTGAACGTTTGTTGAACCTCTGATCTCGATATCGAGTCTACTATCTTTGATCAAGCCCCGGGACTAACAATCTCAAAGCAAGATTCTTGTAGATGGAGAACTCTCGTGCTTCTTTCATCGATACCAACTTTAACAAGTTGGAGAAATTCGACGGAGAATATTTCTAAATCTGGAAGAGGAAGGTCATCCTTAATCTTCAACTTGTGGACGTAGACCATGTGTTGATTGAGGATGAACCGACAATTCCAGACGGAGGAACTGCCGAAGCTATTACTGCTGCACTCGTCAAACAGAGCAAATGGAAGAGAGAAAACAACATATGTAAACTGTTGATTCTCAATTCTTTGGAAGACTCTCTGGCAGAGTCATATTCCAAGAAGGAGAAGGCCAAAGAGAACTGGGATTCTTTGGGTAAGCTATATGAAGATGATGAGAACAGGTCCAAAATCTTCATCGTCGAGAAGTACCACAAGTGGCTCTTCGAAGACGGGATGGCGATGCTACCTCAAATGAAGGAATTCCTGAAGTTGCATCAGAAGTTAGATGACGAAAAGATGCCCCTTGTCAACAAGTTTGTCGTTGGAGAGATAGTCTCAAAACTTCCTGCTGGTTGGAGCAACTTCTATGCTAGAATGCATCGAAAGAAGCTGGACATTAGCTTGGAAGATCTTCTACAAGAGATCCACGTTGAGGACGAAATGCGATCTCAACATAAGTTGGATTCTCTGTCCAACCAACTAGCTAAGGCCAACTTGGTGCAGACAAGAAAGTTCAAGGGAAAGCATGTGGCTTCTCATCACAAGAAGAAGGACTCCACTAATCTGAAAGTGAAGGGTCCTTCGTCCAAGCAACAGAAATCCAAGTCCCACGTGACTTGCTTCAATTATGGCAAGAAGGGCCACTATAAGAGTGAATGCAAATCCAAGCCCAAACAAACTGAGCAAGGTGAGTCTAACAAGGTTTCCATGGTTTCTAACATTGTTGCTATGATTGCTCAGGTCACAGCTGTGGGGGCTGACTCTGACTGGTGGATTGACACTGGTGCGACCTGCCATGTCTGGTCTGGCAAGGAATGGTTCGTCACATACCAGCCAACTTCTGAGAAAGTTATCATGGCGAACCAAGCCCAAGCTGAAGTTCTGGGGGTCGGAACTGTAGAGCTGAAACTCACATCTGGGAACACTCTAACGCTTCAAGGTGTGAAGCACGTTTCGATGATTACAAAGAACCTGATCTCTGGAAGCCTGCTTAGCAACGCAGGCTTGAGGATGGACATTAATGCTGGCCAGATGGTGATGTCCAAGAAGGAAACATACTTCGGAAAAGCTTTTCAAACTGAAGGGATGTTCAAAATTTAGCTTGTAAACCAGTCAAATGTAATCAATGCAATCCCTTTTTTTGATTATTCTCTTGAGTTGTGGCATAATAGGCTAGGACATGTTCACTGTAAAAGAATTAACAAAATATCCAGTTTAGGACTTATCTCCAAATGTGGGGGTAAGGTAGAGAAGTGTGAAGTATGTGCTCAGACAAAGATCACAAGGAAACCCTTTCATCGGGTCAATCAAAGCACAAATCTTCTGGAGTTGGTGCACTCCGATATCTGTGACTTCAAGCAATTCTCTACAAAAGTCGGGATGAAGTATTTTATAACATTCATCGATGACTTCTCAAAGTACGCGTTCGTCTACTTTCTCAAGTCTAAAGATGAAGCGTTCGAGAAGTTCAAGGAGTCCAGGGCCGAGGCTGAACGACAAACTGGACAACAACTCAAGAGGCTAAGAAGTGATCGAGACGGAGAGTATCGGTCTCATGAATTCACATTGTTCTGCAAAGAACATGGAATCATAAACGAGACTACTGCTCCGTATTCTCCTCAATCTAACAAATTAGCGGAGAGGAAGAACAGAACGTTGACAGAAATGATGAACTCAATGATGCTAACTGCGAATCTTCCTAAATGCTACTGGGAAGAAGCTGCATTGACGGCCGCTTTTATTCTAAATAGAGTACCGTATTCAACTTCGGACGTAACTCCTCATGAACTCTGGTTCAAAGTCAGACCTAACTTGAATGTCATTCGAGTGTGGGGGTGTCTGGCCTATGTGAAGCTTCCAGATCTGAAGATTCAGAAGCTGGGGACAAGGACTACGAAGACGATCTTCTTGGGGTATGCCGAGAAGAGTGATGCTCGGAGATTTTTTGATATTGAGTCAAGTCATATCATCGAATCTCGTGATGCTGAATATTTTGAAGACAAGTTTATAAGGCACAAGAACATTGTTCTAACGGACATTCCGGAGAATGATGAAGGTGCAAAGGTGACTGAGATCTTCAATGAGCCAGTTGTCCAAGATGAAGTTGCTACTGAGGAGACAACGATTGAACCAGAACTCGCCGAGCCGTCGTCGAAGCGAGCGAGGAGGCCGAAGAACTTCGGAGATGACTTCGTCACCTATCATGTGGAAGCAGATCCTCTTACCTATGATGAGGCGATGAAGACCAGAGATGCTATTTTCTGGAAGGAGGCGATAGACAATGAAATTGAATCAATCACCTCCAATAACACTTGGGTGTTGGTTGATCTACCTGAAGGAGCAAAACCTATCAGATGCAAGTGGATCTTCAAAAAGAAGATGAAAGCTGATAGAACTATTAAAAATTTCAAGGCCAGGCTAGTGGCAAAGGGGTTTTCTCAGAAGCAGGGGATCGACTACTTTGACACGTATGCTCTAGTAGTCCGGATGACCACCATCAGAATATTGATTGCTCTCGCAGCGATACATAAGATGGTGATACATCAGATGGATGTAAAAACGATATTCCTGAATGGCAAGCTGACCGAAGAGATCTACATGCAACAATCAGAAGGGTTTGTCGTCAAAGGTCTTGAAGACAAAGTCTGCAAGTTGGTAAAATCTCTGTACGGTTTAAAGCAAGCTCCCAAAATATGGCATGAGAAGTTTGACAAAGTCATAAGGTCAAATGGCTACAGGGTCAGTGAAACAGACAAGTGCATCTATACGAAGTTTGCTGACGGAAGAGGAGTCATCGTTTGTCTATACGTGGACGACATGCTAATCCTAGGTACGGATATAAGCTGTGTCACGAAGACAAAGAAGTTCCTCTCGACGAAGTTCAGTATGAAGGACTTGGGGGATGCTGATGTTATCTTGGGACTCAAGATCATTCGGACAGACACTGGATTAGCGCTGTCACAATCTTATTACATTAAGAAGATGCTCACTCGATACGGGTATTATGATCTTCTTTTAATTGATACGCCGTACCAGGGTGATCAGAAGTTGGAGCGAAACTCGAAGGAAAACGTCAGACAGTTGGAGTATGCTAGCGTCATCGGGAGTTTGATGTACGCTACTACTGCCACTAGGCCTGACATAGCTTTCACTGTGGAAATTTTAAGTCGATTCACTAGCAATCCAGACGTTGAGCACTGGAAAGCTGTGAAGCGGGTTATGAGATATATCAAGAAGACTCAGACATATGCACTGCACTACAGCAGAGATCCACAGGTAGTGGAAGGCTTCAGTGATGCCAGTTGGTTCTCAGAAATGGAGAGCGAGAGGTCCACAGGTGAATATATTTTCACAATGGATGGAGCTGCTATATCGTGGAAGTCGAAGAAGCAGACTATGTTCTCGCGATCATCTATGGAATCTGAGTTCTTTGCACTTGATACTGCAGCAGATGAAGCAGAGTGGCTTCGGGAGCTCATGTATGATCTTCCAGTGGTTGGGGCACAGATACCAGCAATTCCGATATACTGCGACAACCAGGCGACTGCAATGGTGGCATCGAATGATCTCTTCAATGGGAAGAAGAGAATTATACGGTTGAAGCACAGGACAATGAACGATCTCATCAAGAGAGGTGTCATTGCAGTGATTGATGTTTGGAGTCAGGAGAACCTGGAGGATCCGTTCACCAAGGGCCTCAAGCGCCAGCTGGTCGATGACACAGCTTATAAAATGGGCTTGAAGGCATTCTGATATTGTGTTATTACATTCCTACCATAAAGTTTTATGCTATTAATTCAAAGAGAAATCTATCAGGCATCTAGCTTTTGGTTCAAAGGAGGACTATTGACCAGAAGAATATCAGGAACGGTGGGTACTTGTCCTATGTGACATGGAGAGGTTACGGACCTACAACCACTGTTGTCTACTGTAATGACCCGCTCCGCCCTAGCGGAACGCCGATTCAAACGGCAAGTGTAACGACTCAAACAAGCCGTCGACTCGAAGAGTTGCGTCGACCCGATGAAGTATCGATGCGAATCGATACAAGGCTTACATTGGCCCATCAAAGATGAATCCAGACTTAGACTATCAAAGGCGCGCTCGGAGGATCGCTCAGCCGATGCGAACATCGCTAAAGTGGGTGGCTCCGATGAACCCGTTTTTGCTTAGCCTAGACACAAAACAATACGGAAACTATCACTGAAATCGCTAGGCGATAACACCGCGCATGCTAATAAATGACCCAACGCACCTAGCTAAGGGAATAATCCCATCTTGTATGCTTGTATAGAATATGGAAAGGAACTTGAAAGATGTGAACTCTCGCACCGCACTCCACGCTCGTGCTAAGGCACAAGCTTGCGTTCAACAATGAAACAATGAATGGTTACAACAATGAAACGGGAAGACTATCAACATAGTTGTTCCGAGTAGAGCTTAGCAACATTGAAAGACTATGGGACCGATGGGTCGCCAAGGCGACTCCCGCACGGGAAGTTGCAAAATGTATGAATGAAAGAGTAAACGAATAAGCGAATGAATGAATCAACGAATGAATGAACAAGTGAAAGAAAGAATGAATAAAAGATAAGAAGGATGGAAATGGTTAGCGACAGGTATGACGGGCACGTGCAACGGGGCTCGCTACCCGCGCTGCACGGACGCCAACCTAGTCGATAACGCATTAAGGCTAAGGGTTAGCCTATGGCTCAGAGACAGCCGTTGAGTTAAAAAGATAACTTAATACGAAATGGTCGTGGACAAACGACACGAGCGAGGGGTGGCGTATGCTGTGCCGTAAAGAAAAAGGAATTCCGCGGCATGATCAAAGTGTGAAGGACTTGCCGGTCCGGACGGAATCAAAGGAAATGGCTTACGGACGAGGCCTGAGTACGGGCTTGGCCACCAGGGGACGTAAGGCCGGGTATTTCAAAAGACTATCAGGGTGTACCAAGCCGCACGCCATAATAGGTGAGAAATTACCACAGGGGAAGACATGTCCAGGATGGCTTGTGATGCCAGCGACCGGTGCATATAGAGTTAAGTGGGCTTTGCTGGTGGCAATCCACGTGCAAGTCCTTGCATTGAAATCAAAGTAGTCTAAGTTAACAAAATGAAGTGCCTTATGAATATGCTTGAAATGTAACACACCAAATGATAATGAGAAATTCATACAAGTGAGTTAGATATCGTGCCTACGACGTGCTAGAACCTGAGGCAGGGACACGCCCTTGAACACTGAATGTTATGCGAACTACATTAAGTTGTTTCATATGAATTGTTGACTAACTTGGTTTACTTAGAACAGGGAAGGCCGGACGGTAAGTATGGGTAAGTCATGCATGTATTTTCATGCGACACTTGTATTCGGCGAACACGAGATAGGCTATGAAATATGCCATGAAACTGATCCTAAGGCAAGATTAGAAAGACGATGAATGATAGTGATGCACAAAAGTAAATGGAACGTGTTTGGTAATGATAGCATTGTGGGCGAGCTAGCCTCCCCACCAGTGCATAACAATGTACTGATAACCCCACAGTCTGCTTGCAGGATGCAGGAGACGCCGGCGGGTGCGGAGCTTCCATCGAACGCGCTAAGGCGCGGAGCTATCTCTGGAGCCTTGGAGCGTTGCAAGAAGCTGAAGCACCCTATACAGGACATAATGTATCGAAACATCGCCATGAATCATTCCATGTTGTAAGCCACTTGGCACGCCTTTTATGTTTCAGAGAGAGAGAGAGCTTGAGCGATTTGTAATATCGGCCTAGCGCCGTATGTAAACTTCTTAAAAATCAATAAAGAGTTTGAATTTGCTTCCACTTATGTTCATTTACTTTCCGCTACAAATGGGGATACTCTGTGCGACTCTGTGGCCTAGCTTAAATCGGCCGTTTCTGGACTTGGCCTTGTACGGGAGCAACCTAGGCCCGTGCGGCATCATGCCTTAGCGAGGACGATCGCTCCTGCGGGAGCGGGGCGTGACAGATTGGTATCAGAGCACGGCTTCACGTCCTTGGACTTCATTTCGATTTTCTCAGTTTTGAAAGCTCGGTTGGAAACAAAAGAAGTGTGCGCTCTCTCTCGTTGTGCCTTGGGATGTTCCATACAATAAGTCTAATATTTTCAAAAGCTCGTACGAGTACTCGGTTGGACGGGATCGATAGGCAAAGGCCTTTGTGCCACCACTACGGACTTGAGTTGGAAGGAACCGATGCTAAGAATTAGGACACACAGTGCGTGCTTGAATGAGCTTACGCTGACGGCAAATGAGTACGCGAGACCAAGGTATAGTTCGAACGGGATGGTTATGCGGCACTACTTAGTCCGCGTGTCGTGCACCTCGACTTTTTGGTGCAATCGAGTTGCGAGCGATATCAAGTACCGCTCGGTCGGGAGCGGAGATACACTTATAGGGTATATCGATAGGAACGCTATCAAACTAACGCTTAGGCGTGCATGAGAGATTAGCTTGGATTTTGAGGATTAGTGCGAACGACTTAGTACGTCGAGGCGACATGAGCGATTACGTTAGAGATTCGTCGAACGAATCTGAAAGATGTCTTAGCACGTGGTGCGAATGGGATTGAGGAATTATTGAATGGCTTGAACCCGAGTGGTGTATGTGATAGCTTCGAAGAAGGATAAGAGTGAGTGTCGACGACTAGTCGAGTGGCTCGAACCCTGAGTGGTGTATGGACGTCATAGAAATTGTTCGAGCAAGACTAAAGGATTTACGGATAGAACGAGTAAGTCGGCGAGGCGATGCGATCGCGCAAAGCCTTAGAACGCGTCACGCTTAGTTGGTCGTGACTTCGAAAGTTCCAAACGAGTTGTCGTTCGGACAACTTGTCAATGGGCAACGCGTGTTAGAAAATGATTCGGAACGATGAATGAAAGTGAATGGTCTTGATCGAGGAAACTTAGAGGATCGCGCGTACGATTTGGGATTGATTCAAATGAAATGTGACTTGATTTTTGAACAACGATCTTGAAACGAGCTTGAGGAATAGTGATCGAACTTGATCTTGAATATCGAGGAAATTATGGAATATCCAACTCGGACAATAACATCAGTCGCACGACTCGAAATTGGTTGCAAAGGAAGATCGTCAGGTTACGCATATCGTCGATGGTATTGAGGCGTATCAAAGATCGATATGCGATAACTCGGGGGCACTCTGACTCGACGAATGACGGTCGTGCAAATGTCATTGTTCCGTTGGACGCTATACTTGAAATGTTAAAAATGTGTATCGAGGAAGAGATAGATTTGGCTTGAGGATTTTCTAGTTGAACGCATGACGGTCAGACTATCGAATTATTTTGGCTTGGATGAAAAATATGAATGCTTGGATTTGCTTCGTTGACAACCACAACGTTGACGTTCTTGTCTTATGCGAGCGCAACTCCAGCCTCGCACATGCATCGTGCCGGAATTATGACGATCACTCCGCGTGAGCGCTGATATGGTGATTCATCCAGCGGGAGTGATTGAACTTGGATGGCATGACAATCTGATTATTTCGACTTATGGTTTGACGCGAAGGTGGACTCGAGAATGAATTTGTGTGCTTGAGGAATTGAACTTGAGGATTGAGTAGGTCCAATCCGCGTATCGAGAATGGGTTAGTCTAAAACTCAAACAAGAGTTACGCCCCGATGAGAATGATTATTCTGCGGGAGCGTTGTATGGTGATTCATGAACCGCTGTGGATAATCGGACTCGCGTGAGATTGGGACGCAACCTATTGTCAAAGCTAGACGACCTCGTGATCGAATACACGAGTTGGTTAGAACTGATGATTTGAGATAGAATTGAATATACGTAACGGACACATTGATGCGAATAGGTGATCGTGCTCGATGTTTAGAAATCTGAGTGACGCGAGCTTGGGTAGGAAAATCCCGTACTACCGACTTTAGTTTGACCCTAGGATTGGGGTCAGTGTTGGCATTATTGTTGGGGAACTATGATTCCAATCCTGACATTGACTTAGCCTTGAGAAATGGCCTAGCGGATAGGCAGACGACCCTATGCCGAGTGATTGAACCTGTGCGATTGACATTACAACATCGTCTGGACGGACGATTGACTTGGGGCAACAAGACTTAGAGCAGGAACGGGGAACTGGGAGTGTACGTGATTTTGAGTCGAACGGAAAGTACTTAGACTTGGTCGACCCCGCTAAGAAGAAATCATACTGATTTCATGGACAACAACGCTTGAGAAGCGAATCGAATAGTCTCGAGGACCGAGATAAACGATATGTGATACACACATGAGTTCGATTTTAAATCGAAGTTAGAGAAAACGATCGGCAAATCAAAACTATCACAAGTAGCTTGTCCGACTTCGCTAATCGCTAAGCTTGGTTGAAATGTACGTATTCGGGGGACGTCTTGGATACGTGCACGATCCAAACTCAGCGATATGATGAACTCGAATGCAGCTGCAAGTGGGTATTGCGATGCGCAATGAACGAATGAATGAGTTTGCCTTAGCCTACGACTCTTGAGTTTGATAAATCACGATACACCTCGTACGACCATTTCAGTCCTATGATACGTCGAAAAAGCAACCAAGTCGAAGAAACATTTGAATTGAATAAGTGCCATCAACTCTAAAATGAATAAAAAGTTATCCAATAAAGATCGACCAAACGTATGCGACACGGAACTTGGAAAGGTACCAAGCATGGTTCGATGCCATCGAACGATAGAGCCGTTCGATAGAATTGTCTAAGAAACACGACGACCCGAGTTAAGAAACGGTAGGATGACCTGTACTCAGGAAGTCTCGAGGACGAGACTTGTTTTGAGTGGTGTATTATGTAATGACCCGCTCCGCCCTAGCGGAACGCCGATTCAAACGGCAAGTGTAACAACTCAAACAAGCCGTCGACTCGAAGAGTTGCGTCGACCCGATGAAGTATCGATGCAAATCGATGCAAGGCTTATATTGGCCCGTCAAAGATGAATCCAGACTTAGACTATCAAAGGCACGCTCGGAGAATCGCTCAGCCGATGCGAACATCGCTAAGGTGGGTGGCTCCGATGAACCCGTCTTTGCTTAGCCTAGACACATAACAATACGGACACTATCACTGAATTCGCTAGGCGATAACACCGCGCATGCTAATAAATGACCCAACGCACCTAGCTAAGGGAATAATCCCATCTTGTATGCTTGTATAGAATATGGAAAGGAACTTGAAAGATGTAAACTCTCGCACCGCGCTTCACGCTCGTGCTAAGGCACAAGCTTGCGTTCAAAAATAAAACAATGAATGGTTTACAACAATAAAACGAAAAGACTATCAACATAGTCGTTCCGAGTAGAGCTTAGCAACATTGAAAGACTATGGGACCGATGGGTTGCCAAGGCGACTCCCGCACGGGAAGTTGCAAAATATATGAATGAAAGAGTAAACGAATAAGCGAATGAATGAATCAACGAATGAATGAACAAGTGAAAGAAAGAATGAATAAAAGATAAGAAGGATGGAAATGGTTAGCGACAGGTATGACAGGCACGTGCAACGGGGCTCACTACCCGCGCAGCACGGACGCCAACCTGGTCGATAACGCATTAAGGCTAAGGGTTAGCCGACGGCTCAGAGACAGCCGTTGAGTTAAAAAGATAACTTAATACGAAATGGTCGTGGATAAACGGCACGAGCGAGGGGTGGCGTATGCTGTGCCGTAAAGAAAATGGGATTCTGCGGCATGATCAAAGTGTGAAGGACTTGCCGGTCCGGCCGGAATCAAAGGAAATGGCTTACGGACGAGGCCTGAGTGCGGGCTTGGCCACCAGGGGACGTAAGGCCGGGTATTTCAAAAGACTATCAGGGTGTACCAAGCCACACGCCATGATAGGTGAGAAATTACCACAGGGGAAGACATGTCTAGGATGGCTTGTGATGCCAGCGACCAGTGCATATAGAGTTAAGTGGGCTTTGCTAGTGGCAATCCACGTACAAGTCCTTGCATTGAAATCAAAGTAGTCTAAGTTAACAAAATGAAGTGCCATATGAATATGCTTGAAATGTAACACACCAAATGATAATGAGAAATTTATACAAGTGAGTTAGATATCGTGCCTACGACGTGCTAGAACCTGAGGCAGGGACACGCCCTTGAACACTGAATGTTATGCGAACTACATTAAGTTGTTTCATATGAATTGTTGACTAACTTGGTTTACTTTGAACAGGGAAGGCCGGACGGTAAGTATGGGTAAGTCATGCATGTATTTCCATACGACACTTGTATTCGGCAAACACGAGATAGGCTATGAAATATACCATGAAACTGATCCTAAGGCAAGATTAGAAAGACAATGAATGATAGAGATGCACAAAAGTAAATGGAACGTGTTTGGTAATGATAGCATTGTGGGCGAGCTAGCCTCCCCACCAGTGCATAACAATGTACTGATAACCCCACAGTCTGCTTGCAGGATGCAGGAGACGCCGGCGGGTGCGGAGCTTCCATCGAACGCGCTAAGGCGCGGAGCTATCTCTGGAGCCTTGAAACGTTGCAAGAAGCTGAAGCACCCTATACAGGACATAATGTATCGGAACATCGCCATGAATCATTCCATGTTGTAAGCCACTTGCACGCCTTTTATGTTTCAGAGAGAGAGAGCTTGAGCGATTTGTAATATCGGCCTAGCACCGTATGTAAACTTCTTAAAAATCAATAAAGAGTTTGAATTTGCTTCCACTTGTGTTCATTTACTTTCCGCTGCAAATGGGGACACTCTGTGCGACTCTGTGGCCTAGCTTAAATCGGCCGTTTCTGGACTTGGCCTTGCACGGGCGCAACCTAGGCCCGTGCGGCATCACGCCTTAGCGAGGACGATCGCTCCTGCGGGAGCGGGGCATGACATCTACTATTATTTTCTGCGAAAAACGGATCATGTGGGAAGGTTGGCTTAAATGCCTTAATGGGTTCTCAGGCAGAGTGAATGCCTGGAGTGCTTTACAGGAAGCACGGTAGCGCAGCACTACAAGGAGTGTAACTCCATGCTACAGTGGGGTGACTCCACCATGACGTTTCCAGGTAGGGGTAATGCCTCGGCTTTGCAAGCCAAGTCACAGCGGAGTAGCACCGCAAATAGGCAGGTAGCCTAATGCTGTATGATAATCGTAATAAAGAGAGGTAGACAGCACTACAAAGAGGACGACGTCCTCATGTTACAGTGGCATGACACCACGAAGAGATACCATGTAGGGTAAAGCCTCGGCTTTACGAGCCATGTCATAGCGACGTAACACCGCACGGAAGCGCAAGGCTTCATGCTGGGTAGTTTGGCACTACAAAGAGGCCTGTGACCTCATGCTACAGTAGTATGACACTACGACGAGGTACCCAGGTGGGGTAAAGCCTCGGCTTTAAGCCATGTCATAGCGGCGTAGCACTGCAAAGAAGCACAATGCTTCATGCCATGACTCTTTATAAAGAACTCACCTGTAGTGTATGGACAGAGATATCAGGCCGTCTCTTGAGGGTAAACTTGTAGACGCCCAAAAATTGTACACTGAAACCAGGCTAACACAAGGCCTTCAATGTGCAGCCAGAAGCATAGTTGATGTCATTATGTGAGTAGGAAGAATTGCAGTTATAGTACAGAATTCAACGATTAGTCCATTCTTGTATCATGCTGTTATTTTTCCTATGCGGGAAGATTCAAGTCGTTGTGACATCTCTCATAATGCATGATGGGTAGTCACTGTGGAGAACGTTCAACCCATATATTGAGATATGTGGGGGATTGTTGGTATTTTTGCCTTTGGACTAGAAAAGATAGTCCCACATCGGCTACACCAAATGGTGAGTATCTCAATATAATGCATTGCTTGTGTTGAGGTGTGCACATGAGGTGTAGTGGGGCACAAGTTTGTGCCATGTGGGAGTATTTTCCTAGAAGGACAAAGGATTAAATCCAACAAGAATGCAAGTTGATTTTTGTTGTGCGGACTCGGACTCGGACACGGACTCCAGGATGTCTCGTGCATGCACGGGAGTGTTCGGGGGGTAGGCGTGGACTGGCACACTTCTATGTTGATTGTGGGATGATCTAAAATATCAAACTCTATTTTTGAGTATTGGTATTTTAGTCCCACATCGAATAGGAGAAGAGGTGAAGTCTCAACTCCACTCTATAAATAGAGCCCCTTGGCCTGCTTTGAAAGATGCACCAAGAAGAGAGTTAAGGGAGTCTGTAAAGTCCAGGAAGCCCGTTCAAGTCTCAAATATTGACTTACGAGCGTTCCAGAAGTTCTTCGTGAACTTGCTGGTTCCTGGAAGCAGATCGTATTGGGGCGAATCTTGCTTTGAGCAACGGTGATCTTAATCACCCCAGCAAGAATCTTTCCTCTCTTCTTTCTTCTTTCTTCTCCTTCATCTGAGTAGTAACTCAGTTTTTCCATCTGCAACTGTGATTGCAAGGAAGAACGTGAGATTTACTTTCTGACTATTGTTGCTTTTGTAATCAGATTCATATTATAGAGTTCCTCTTGGATCTCGAGAATAATCAGAAGGTGAACGTTTGTTGAACCTCTGATCTCGACATCGAGTCTACCATCTTTGATCAAGCTCCGGGATTAACATGTAGTTCAATTATGAATGTATAAGTCAATCTCAAATTTTGTTTAAATATAATCTACCAAACCATAAAATATGAAATAATATAATAAATTCAGAATAAAAATTTCACAATCCAAGCTACACTTTCAAATCAAATAAAATTTAAATTACACTATAAATTAATTAAATCCATAATTTTAACTCAATATAATCTTAATTTTGGAATCAAACCAAATATAAATTTAATATGAGTAATATAATATAATTAATCTCCCAAGTTAGAAATAGAAGAGAAACATTAGTTAGACATGGATAGAAGAAGAAGAAGAAGAAAAAAAAAAGGAAAAGGTAGTAGTAGTAATATTGTCGGATGTGCTGTAAAAACTTTGATTCCTATGTAAACTTTGTTATATCGAGTGGGCCAGACTCTAATAATTTTGATTCGACTTCCACAAATAAAGACATTGCAGCAAGGGACGAAACTGTATGTAGGCCAAAGGGGGCCATGGCCCCCCTTGGAATTTTTCTTTTTTGATCATCTAAAATTTGATATGAAGCCTAAAAAAATATATAATAAAACATTATCAATCTAAGATGTGGTCATGTGGACTAAATCATCGCTTCAGCTCCATTCAACTCTTCATGGACCTCATCCAATTTGGCCATTGACTCATAAAAAAATCAAACTTAGATGTGGCCTGAGTTTGGTGTGAAGTTAGTTAGGTCATATTCAATAGGGTTTCTATCTCCATGCTTCTATGGTAGAAGCACTTTCTAGAAGAAAAAAAAATTCTAGTTGTTTCTTTTCCAATTTTCATCGTTGTTTACGTGACGCTGATATAGGATGAATTTTTTTTATGAGAGTTTCTACATCTAGGAACTTTTATAGAAATTATGCATTGGTCCCACTTTCAAACTAAATCATTAAATTTTTTATTTATTATTCTCCCATCTTAATATTAGGCAGTACCACGTATGATAAAATTTGTGGAGAATTACAGAATATATTTTTTTGGGTACAATTTCTATGTAGGAACTCTACCTATTAGGATAAAATTTTTCTTATTATTCAATGCTAAGTAGGATATAAATTCAATTAGAAATCTACTTTGGAGGTAGAACTACCTTCACTATTTTTTTCTTTCTACTTTTTTAATTATTTGTGTAGTTCACTACAAATACTTATTTTCACATTTTGAAAAAAAATAACTTTTATGACATTATTATTTTTGTTCGGCCCCTGTCTAGCACGAGTCCTGGCTTGCAGCAGCAGAAGTTGAAGGAAACAATTTTGTAACATAAATTCCTGATTATTTGAGGCTCCAATTTTTTCTTTAAATGACTGACCAATCTTTCCTTTTCCAGTCATACCCAGAACGACTTGCAATTTGCAAGTCAGCAGAACAGTCGGCCGCCTATGTTGAATGGCTTCATGGTCATGGGAGTTTAGTTTCCACTATATCTATCGATTGCCAGTGGGAATGGCTTCGTGGTAGTCTACAGAATCAATGGAGCTCCCATTGCTCTTCTTTCGGTCGTGGTCGTTATTGATGCTTTGGTCAGTACAACATTTCTATCGACAAGGCTATGGGTGTCTGGAATCAGAGAGGAGCGCTCTCTTAGAGATCAAAGCCGCCTTTACTCCGTCGTCGTCACTGAATTCCTGGGGCAGGTCAGCCGATTGCTGTAGTTGGGATAGGGTTCGGTGCGAAAATGCAACAGGCCGTGTGGTCCGCCTCCAACTGGATAATATCATGGAAATTAATTGGGAGGACATCTCTTCTTCTTTTTATCATCTGAATTCCTCCTTATTTCTTCCTTTCCAACAACTGAGAAGTCTCTCTCTGTCTGCCAACAATATAGGGGGCTGTCTTCAAAACCAAGGTATTATATACAATTCATTCACAATTACCTATAAAAGAGCTAAGACTCAGAGTAGGCGAGATAACAAATTAGATTCACCCAAGGTCTTAGTAGGGGGTGAGGATTCGGTTTATTCGGTTCAAACCAAACCGAATAACCGAAAGCCGAATTGGACCGAAACTGAATAAACAAAATCGAAACCGAACCGAATTGGCCCATAACCGAATCAAGCCGAACCGAATTAAATAGATTCGATTTTCGGTTTATTCGGTTTATTATATTTGTTTATTTTTTGTTTATTTGGGTTTGTTAATATATATTGTAATTAAAATACCTAAAATTATTTAGTATGTACCTATAGTATATACATACATACTTATTATTATTATTATTATTATTATTATTATTATTATTATTATATATATATATATATATATATATATATATATATATATATATATATATATATATAAACTAAATTTTCTTATTCGGTTTTCGGTTTTGGACCGAAACCGAAACCGAATAAGAAAATTTAGTATTTTCAAAACCGAACTGAATATTTTTTTCTAAACCGAACCGAATCTCTTATTCGGTTCGGTTCGGTTCGATTTTCGGTCCAAAACAGAATAATGCTCACCCTAGGTCTTAGGCCGGTCACCAGGTTTAAAGAAACTTCCTACTTGTAATTTTTTGACTTTCATCCCAATTATTGATATGAATTTGTACTTACATCCCACTTTTTATTTATTTTACTTACATCCTACTTTTTGTCACGAAAAATATATTTCGTGACAAAACGAATTTTTTTCGTGACAAAATAAATATTTTTCGTGACAAAAAGTGGGATGTAAGTCTAAAAAAAAAATTAAAAAGTGGGATGTAACTACAAATTCGTATCAACAAGTGGGATGAAAGCCAAAAATTCCCCCCAAAAAGACACACTTGATTAGGCACAAAACCAAAACAAGAGAGAGAGAGAGAGAGAGAGAGAGAGAGAGAGAGAGAGAGAGTTGGGGGTTAAAGGTAGCACAATTATTATTGGGAACCAAATACGAAAATTGTTCCCCCAAACCAAAAAGACTGCGATAGAATCGGAAAAAAAAACACAACCAAATCGCCAAAATCACAAAGAAAGACAAATGTAAACACAGACAATTTTTGACGTGAAAAATCCTTGTGGGAAAAACTACGGGACGATCGGAGTCCAACCCCAAAAAACCTCCACTAAGGGAATAAGAAATACATCAACTCCTTTCAAACTCCTCACCGATCCAAACGGATAACCACAATTCCTTGAAGAAGAAAACAAGATTACAAGCACACGAAGAACGAAGATGACAAGAAAGAATTACTCGAAACAATCTCCTCTTCGATGTAGCCGTCAATCACCTCTTTCTCTCTCCAATAGTTTCTCCTTTTGCAATGCTTTTTGAGATATATTTTAGGATTAGGAAATATTTATTATATATAGCCTCAAACCTACAACTAATATGAACCATTGAGTTATTCCTATTGTATGGAGAAATACTCAATCCAAACTATTGATGTATTCATATTATATATAGAAATACTCAATTCAACTCCATTGAGATATTCATATATGAATACCCAATCTGACTTTGGGGCGATCACATAGGTTGTAAACCTTACCCACTCCAACAAATCTCCTCCTTTCCATCTAGGTGGAGGAGCTCGTCATATCGACAATCTGCCTGTAGTACACGACTGGCAAAAATTACATCAAAATCCGTGCCCTTATACTTACTGTAGCCTTTAACTACCAGACTCGTTTTGTATCGAGTAGCATCATCCATCTGATTTGCTCTGAACACCTATCAATTTTTCAAAGCCTTCTTGCTATATCAGCTCATAAGTGGAGTTTGCATGTAAGGAACTCATCTCCTCCTGCATGGCCTACATCCACTCTTTCCTATGTTTATTTTTTATAGCCTCTGTAAAACTTTCGGACTCTCCTTCGCCAGTCATTAGCATATACTCATCTGGTAAGTATCTAGTAGATGGTCGACAATCTCTCGCACTCCTCCGCAGCGGAACCTCTGGTGTTGGTTGTATACAGACAGACTCATTCCCTTCAGGAACTGTCTCAACGACAAGCTCATCATGTTGAGGTTCACCACGACCACCATCAGTAGGTTGATGATTAAGGTTGGGAGCATCTCCATGTACTAACTCCCCCATAACTAGACCTCTATAGTGTCATCTAAAAATGGTTCGAAGCGAAATGGCTCTAACTCAGGCAATTCCTCATCCTTAGAAGTCATCTTAGAATCTTGACTGTTGTTCATGGTCTGATCTTTGACAAATATCATGTCTCTGATTTTCTAGAGCTTTCTTACTACCGGGTCGTAGAGTCTATAGCCAAACTCATCTCGACCATATCCAACAAAGACACTTTGCCTCGTCTTTTGCTCAAGTTTGGATCTCTCGTCCTTTGGTACATGAACGAAGCCCTCGCAACCAAACATTCGCAGGTGATTGTAAGACGGATCTTTGTCGTACCATACTTTGTCAGGTGCATCACCTTACAAAGTAGTACAAGGAGAAATTAATAGTATTAGCACCAATGTTGAGAGCCTCACCCAAATAACTGACTGACAAATTTGCTTATGACAGTAAACATCTTACCCGCTCCATCATTGTCATGTTAAACTCCGATAGGGGTGAGCATATAACGGTTGAGAACCGAAAACCAAACCGAAATATGACAAACGGTTTGATTTTTTGGTTATAGGTTCGATTTTCGGTTTTGAAATTTGACAATTTGAAATAACAGTTCGATTTTCGATTATTGTTCCAAGTAACCGAACCGATTTAGATTTAGTAACTTATCAAACTATCCTCAATCTATATATACTAATATTTTTTAACCCCTAACTAAGCGCACTCTCTTCTTCTATTGTCTATCGGTGCTTCTTTGAGTACTCTCTCTCTACCCTCTATATACTAATATTTTTTACTCTATGTAATATAATAATTCATAAATACAATAATATCATATTTCTTTAAAAGTTTGTTATTTAAATAGGTCCACTTTGCTAAAAATTTGAATGTCCGGCATATTGGCCCATGAAATCGAACCGATCGAAAACCGAACTGACCGAAAATCGAACCAAATTAATACGGTTCGGTTTTGTTCGGTTTTTATAATAAAATGTTCGCTTTTCGGTTTTGAAAAATACGGTTTACTGTTATTTCAATTTTCATATATTCGGTTCGGTTTGAACCGAATCGTTGCTCACCTCTATACTCCGCTATACCATTGAGCTGAGGTGTCTTTGACGGAGACTTCTGGTGTTGTATCCCTTGGTTTCTGCAGTATACATCAAATGTACCAATGTATTCGCCACAATTGTCAGACCAAACACACTATAACTTCTTGTCCATCTTCCTTTAAACAGAGGTCTGAAACTTTTTGAAAGTGGGCAACACCTGATCCTTGGTCTTTAAAGCATAGAACCAATAGAATAATCATAAATAAGTAAGAAGTACCACCGATTGATTTTACCTTCATAGGAACGTAGCATCCGAGTAAACCAACTCGAACAACGCCGACTTCCTTGAACTTGGGTGACTTTGGAAAGACATCATATTTTGGTTCTCCGCCAAACAATATGTGCATCTCTCCAACTTTATAGACTTGAGCCTCGGAATCACTTTTCTGCTCAATAAGTAGCTCAATTCTTTCTCGCTGATGTGACTAAGCTGCATGTGCCAGAGCTCGATAGATGCATCACTGAATGCATTCACCTCATGTGTCCCGTTTGCTCCCTTCCATGTAATAAAGATCGGACCTCTTGATTTCTATGACAATTGTCATCGAACCTCGGGTAAGCTTCCACAAACCGCTCCCGAAGAGATTAAAGAATCCCACATCATCTAACCTTCTAACTGACACCAAGTTGAAACATGTATCATCATCCAAAATTTCAACCGACAACAGGTTGAAACAGATATCGGGGACATGACGAACATCTTTGAGAACAACAAATGCACCCGCCTTGGTTCTTAAATGCACATATCCAATAGAAACAAATTTTGACACATCTCCGTTGTCTATCTTCAATAGTCTCATGTTGTTTAAGTGAAAAATAGTGCACTGTTATGAGATATGTGCGTTGAAGCACTTGATTCCACTAGCCAAGAATTATTATCACAGGTGAGGTTCATGACTACCTTATCACCTACAATGATCACATTACCACCATATGCCGAGGCAGCCGCTGTTGTATTCTCGCTTTGCTTTCTCTTGTCGACCTTCTTCTCTCTCTTCTAAACGAAATAGTTGCGTTTGATGGGATCCTTCTTGTCAATATGGTATCATTCGTAGTTATCGTACCGACCCTTGGACTTGCCTCTACTCTTTTTCTGCCATCGCCTGGACCCCTGTTTTTACTCCTTCTACGACTCTATGAAACGAGCGTCTCATGGAGTGCCATGAGATCTCCTCTGCATCTCTTTATTCAGTATCCCGCTCTTGGCGAACTCCAGACTAACTACACCTTCTGTGGTAGAAGCGATCTAACAACATATCCTTCGTCTTGCTCCATTAATAGTGGAAATTGGAATCGTTTAGATTTATCATATGCACTAGCTTCGCATCTATCTCTTTTCCTTGGTTTGATTACCAACCCTAACGCCAACCAATAGCTATGATACCATGTGTTGGTATCATCCAGAACAAAACCAATGCTCTGATACCAAATGTTGGGAACAAAATGTGAAAATCGTTCCTCCCAAACAAAAGAGACTGCGAGAACCAAATAAAAGCACACAAAACCAAATTGCCAAAATCATAAAGAAAGCCAAACGCAGATAAACAATTTTTGATGTGGAAAATCCTGCAGAAAAAATTACGGAACGATCGAAGTCCAACCTAAAAACCTCCACTAATAGAATAAGAAATAAACCGAGTCCTTACAAACTCTCCGCCGATCCAAACGGATAACCACAACTCCTCGAAGAAGAAAACACGATTATAAGCATACAAAGAACGAAGATGACCCGAAACGATCTCCTCTTCGATGTAGCCGTCAATCCGTTTTTTCTCTCTCCAATCGTTGTTAAGCAACACTTAATATATATAGCCTTAAACCTGTAGTGCCCCGTCCCGCAAAGTCAATCGGAGAAATCGAAACGCCGACGGCGTTGGAACTTAGCCTTGCAACGGCTGCTCGAAGGCTCGCTCGTCCGAGGCGACTCCTCGCACAGGTGGGGGAGTTTCGGTGAACTTGCTTCATCTTAGCCTTCACTTAATAACTCGCAACGTTTTCAACTTGCACTGGTAGGCTAATCTAAAAGCTACGAACGCACATAGCTAAGGGAGTAATCCCGTCGAGTCGAAATGTCATAGAACATGGAAAGTGGTCCCACGGTCAACATAGAAGTCGGCTCAGCGTGCTTTCAATTGACACTCGATCCTTCGTTCCCGTGGCTTGGGAGAAGGAAGTGGCCTAAGTTGCTAAATTGTCCCGACACTTGAAATAGCCTAAGTCCTAGGCGTCGCCTGCGTAACTGCTTGCTTAAGCAGGCACGGTCCTGTTGTGCAAGGCTTGGCATAGCCTTCGCATGTCCCGTTGGTCCCGTCGACTTGTCCCGATACTTGAATAAGCCTAAGTCATAGGCATCGCCCGCACGAATGCTTAACAAAGCATGCACGGTCCGGTCCCGCAAGGCTTGGCATAGCCTTCGCACGTCCCGCAAGTTAAGTCGCCCTTGTACGGCTAGTTGGCTTAAGTCTAGGCACCCGAGAACTTGGTTGTTAAGTCGACCCCGTGCCTAGCACGTTCCCTTGATGCATAGCTCGGCGTAGCCTTCGCTCGTCGGGTCATTGCCCGTACGAGTTCACAAGAGTTGCTCTAGGCTAACGAAGCCATTTCTAGCACTATCCCGCTCTAGCTGCGGTTGTCAAGTCAAGTAGTCCCTTGAGAACAAGGCTCGTCGTATAAGTATATGACTCGAGCGTTAGCGTCGCCTAGAGAACCATGCCTGTCTAAGGCATGAGCCACGGCCGAATACCTTTTAAGCATGCCGGTCCCGTCCGGTCATGTCCTGCCTGAATACCTGAATAAGCATGCCGGTCCTGCCCGGTCATGTCCTGCCTGAATACTTGATAGGTCCCGCACACGAGATCGGTCCCGCGACTTGGGAGTCTCGATAGAATAAAGGAATACATGGTCATGTTAAGGAAAGACCCGATAGATTGGATAGATCGAGTCTTGCATGGTCATGGACAACTTGTCGACAAGGTGTAGTCTTCTCGGGTGATCTCCTCCGGGGCACCGGGATCATCCGCCCGGGAGAAGCAAGTGTGGCTCAAAGTAGGATTCTGGATGACCGCATGGGAGTATCGGCGCTTCCGGGGCTAGCTACCCTTAGAAGGGCGGACCGATACCCCCGCCGAGCCATGTCCAAGATAGCTTGAAATTGCTAGTGACCACTCATGTAGATGTGTCGGCAATAGCGGCACACCGCGTGTATGCCTTTGGATTGAGTCTAGCACTTGAATGCTTGTCTAGTCAGTAAACAAATGTCTGGGCCTAAGACTGGGCTGCAGCACAGGCACCGTGTCTAGCGCGATAGATGGCGTCGAGATATTCATGAAGTCGATACTGTATTTTGACAAGTCTTGTCTAAGTTAGCAAATGACACTAACAGGATGGCCGCAAGGCGGTAGCATGGATAAAGTCTGGATAGCGAGGCACGACCTCAGTCTTGAATGTTCAAGCATGTCTAAGTAAAGTCTAAGGCACGACCTGCACAAGTCGTCCGTTGCCGTCCCTTAGCACTTGAATCGTTAGCACAAGAATTGGTCTAGTGGCGCTTGAGTTTAATTAAAGGTCCTAGCACGGCCGAATTCACGTAAATTGCCCCTCGATAAAGCACAGTCTTGAACAAGTCTAAGTTTGGAATAGAATGTGGCACGACCCTGCCGTCCCGCCTTGATGTTGGTCAAGTACCTAAACGATGAGGCTCTGCCTCGATCGAAACACGTGTTGGCAAGTTAGCATGACCCCCGTCGTTGCACGACCTTGTCGTTGCATCGCTAGTTATCGACCGAGACGTCAAGTCTTAAAATGCATCCTAAGGCAAGACTAGAAAGACAATTGAAAGGGTTTAATCTGCACAAAAGTAAATGAACGTGTCGGTTATGTATGGGTGGGCGAGAAGCTCACTCCACCAGTACAGTGGTACTGACACCCACACAGTGTTTCATGTGTAGGCACAGGTAGAAGCTCGTGGCGCGGAGCTCGCTTGGATGCGTCGAGGCACAGAGTTCCTTGGCGAGTCGAAGCGTGCGGTCGCGTGATCTGAAGACTTATACAGGACGTAATATATGGACATCGCCTTCCGAAGCTTCCGCTGGATTCAAGTATTGTATCGAGAGATGAGAGAGAGCAGAGTGACTTGTAAAATGAGAGAAAAGTGAGACTTGAGAGACTTGTAATTGGCCTTGCGCCCACAATGTAATCTTTGAATTCAACATCAATAAAAGAGCTTTCTTTGAAATACTTGTGTTCATGTGTTCTTTAAATTCCGCTGCAATATAATCAATGTCTCTGCACGGGACTTCTGTGCGACGACCCCGTCACAGCCGCTGTAATCGGCCGTTATGGAACCCGCCTTGCACGAGCGCAATCTAGGCTCGTGCGGCATCACGCCTTAGCGAGGACGATCGCTCCTACGGGAGCGGGGCGTGACATAGTGGTATCAAAGCACGGCTTTACGTCCTTGGACCGTCGATTGAATTCTTTAACTTCGATGTTTCCGCAAAACTCTGTTGCTTCCGCAAGTTGTCATCGTTGGTGTGCTCTCTCTCAATGTCCCTCGGCATGTCCATACAATAAGTCTAAATATTTTCGAAAGCTCGTACAAGCGTTCATTCGAACGTATCGGTAGGCTATCGTCGGATGTATCGTAGGCCTTTGTGCCGAACGGTGTCGAACTTGACTCGATAGAAACGCGTGCTAATGTAAGCAAGTCGCTTGCGTGCCCGAATGGTCCGACGTCGACTTTAGAAAGTCGCGTGCATGCCTAATTAGTCCAACATCAACCTAGCAAATGAGCATACAAACTCGAATAAAAGTCCGCACGGGATTGCTATGCACACGGCCTTTTGGCTAAGTTGTGTTTCGTGTCGCGCACCTCGACCCTTGGTGCAAACGAATCGCGAACGATATCAAGTATCGCTCGGTCGGGAACGGAGATGCACTTAGAGTGTCTATCGATAGGAATGCTATCGGACTAACGCTTAAGCGTACACGAAGGATTGACTTGGATTTCGAGGAAATTGTGCGAACGACCTAGCGCGTCGATACGACGCGAACGATTACGCTAGGGATTCGTAAACGAATCCGAAGGATATCTTAGAGATTGATGCGAACTTGATTGAGGACTAGATCGGATAGCTCGAATCCGAGTGGTGTATGGATTTTCTTGGAAACCATTCGAGCGAATATTGAGGATTGCGGGTACGTCGACGAGGTGATGCGATCGCGCAAAGCCTTAGAACGCGTCACGCTTAGTTGATCGTGACTCCGATTGTCCCAAACGAGATGTCGTTCGGACAACCTGTGAATAGGCAACGCGTGTTAGAAATTGATTCGAAACGATGAATGAAAATGAATGGTCGTGATCGAGGAAACTTAGAGGAATCGCGCGTACGATTGCGGAGTGATACAAATGAAATGTGACTTGAGTGTTGGACAATGATCTTCAAACGAGCTTGAGGAAATAGCGATCGAACTTGATCTTGTATATCGAGAAATTATGGTATATCCAGCTCGGACAATAGCGTCAGTCGCACGACTCGAAATTGGTTGCAAAGGAAGATCGTCAGGTTACGCATATCGTCGATGGTATTGAGGCGTATCAAAGACCGATATGCGATAACTCGGGGGTACTCTAACTCGACAAATGACGATCGTGCAAATGTCATTGTTTCGATGGATATTATAATCGAGATATTGAAGTGTGTCGAGGAAAAGGATAAACTTGGTTCAAGGATTTTCTGGTTGAACAAATGACGGGTAAACTATCGAATTGAAATCTTGACTTGAATGAAATGAAATTCTTGGATTTGCTTCGTCAATAACCACAACTTCGACATTCTTGTCTTATGCGAGCGCAACTCCAGCCTCGCACATGCGTCGCATCGATTAGGGCGATCACTCTGCGTGAGCGCTGGTATGGTGATTCATACAGCGGGGGTGATCAAACTTGTACGGCACGACAATACGATTGCTTCGACTTGTGGTTTGACGCGAAGGCGACTCGAAAATGACTTAATATGCTTGATGATTGAATTTGAGGATTGTATAGGTCCAATCCGCGTAACGAGAATGAGTTAGTCTAAACTCAAACAAGAGTTACGCCCCGATGAGAATGGTTATTCCGCGGGCGTGTTATGTGGTGATTCACGAACCGCCGTGGATAATCAGACTCGCGTGAGATTGGGGCGCAACGTATTGTCGAGCTAGATGACCTCGTGATCGAATACATGAATTGGTTAGAAGTGGTGAATTGAATGGACTCGAATTCGTTGCGCTGCGCAATGAATGTCTTGATACGAATAGGTGATCGTGCTCGATGTTTAGAATTCTGAGTGACGCGAGCTTGGGTAGAAAATCTCGTACTACTGACTTTGGTTTGACCCTAGGATTGGGGTCAGTGTTGGCGTTATTGTTGGGGAACTATGATTCCAATCCTGACATTGACTTAGCCTCGCAAAGATTGGCCTAGCGGTTAGGCGAAACATCCTTGTTGCAAGGGTTATCAATCGAAGGATTGATCTTGAGGATTGGTTTGAATAGATAGTGTGAATCGCGAATGTAGAAAACCCTGCTCACGAGACTCGCTGACATGCATATATTTTAGGGCCGCCTGGGTATGTGCACGATGCGACTCGAGTGAGAATGACAAATTCTCTATCATGTGGCTTGGCTGAATGCATGTATTTTGGGGACGCTTGGAATGCGTGCACGATCCAGCCAAGTGATACGTTGGGTTCAAGCACGACTTGGGGAACGGGAGTGTCGAGATCTTGAAATCGTGTTAACGGAAAGATTGATAAGTCGTGCGAGCGTGGCTCGAAATCGAAGATACGCGTAGGAGAAGTGTGTACGATAGTCCCGCGTCTGCATACGATTAAGTCTTGGCCATAGAAATAGTAGGATGGCTTGCCCTCAGGAAAGTCTCGAGGACGAGACTTGTTCTGAGTGGTGTATGTTGTAGTGCCCCGTCCCGCAAAGTCAATCGGAGAAATCGAAACGTCGACGGCGTTGGAACTTAGCCTTGCAACGGCTGCTCGAAGGCTCGCTCGTCCGAGGCGACTCCTCGCACAGGTGGGGGAGTTTCGGTGAACTTGCTTCATCTTAGCCTTCACTTAATAACTCGCAACATTTTCAACTTGCACTGGTAGGCTAATCTAAAAGCTACGAACGCACATAGCTAAGGGAGTAATCCCGTCGAGTCGAAATGTCATAGAACATGGAAAGTGGTCCCACGGTCAACATAGAAGTCGGCTCAGCGTGCTTTCAATTGACACTCGATCCTTCGTTCCCGTGGCTTGGGAGAAGGAAGTGGCCTAAGTTGCTAAATTGTCCCGACACTTGAAATAGCCTAAGTCCTAGGCGTCGCCTGCGTAACTGCTTGCTTAAGCAGGCACGGTCCTGTTGTGCAAGGCTTGGCATAGCCTTCGCATGTCCCGTTGGTCCCGTCGACTTGTCCCGATACTTGAATAAGCCTAAGTCATAGGCATCGCCCGCACAAATGCTTAACAAAGCATGCACGGTCCGGTCCCGCAAGGCTTGGCATAGCCTTCGCACGTCCCGCAAGTTAAGTCGCCCTTGTACGGCTAGTTGGCTTAAGTCTAGGCACCCGAGAACTTGGTTGTTAAGTCGACCCCGTGCCTAGCACGTTCCCTTGATGCATAGCTCGGCGTAGCCTTCGCTCGTCGGGTCATTGCCCGTACGAGTTCACAAGAGTTGCTCTAGGCTAACGAAGCCATTTCTAGCACTATCCCGCTCTAGCTGCGGTTGTCAAGTCAAGTAGTCCCTTGAGAACAAGGCTCGTCGTATAAGTATATGACTCGAGCGTTAGCGTCGCCTAGAGAACCATGCCTGTCTAAGGCACGAGCCACGGCCGAATACCTTTTAAGCATGCCGGTCCCGTCCGGTCATGTCCTGCCTGAATACCTGAATAAGCATGCCGGTCCTGCCCGGTCATGTCCTGCCTGAATACTTGATAGGTCCCGCACACGAGATCGGTCCCGCGACTTGGGAGTCTCGATAGAATAAAGGAATACATGGTCATGTTAAGGAAAGACCCGATAGATTGGATAGATCGAGTCTTGCATGGTCATGGACAACTTGTCGACAAGGTGTAGTCTTCTCGGGTGATCTCCTCCGGGGCACCGGGATCATCCGCCCGGGAGAAGCAAGTGTGGCTCAAAGTAGGATGCTGGATGACCGCATGGGAGTATCGGCGCTTCCGGGGCTAGCTACCCTTAGAAGGGCGGACCGATACCCCCGCCGAGCCATGTCCAAGATAGCTTGAAATTGCTAGTGACCACTCATGTAGATGTGTCGGCAATAGCGGCACACCGCGTGTATGCCTTTGGATTGAGTCTAGCACTTGAATGCTTGTCTAGTCAGTAAACAAATGTCTGGGCCTAAGACTGGGCTGCAGCACAGGCACCGTGTCTAGCGCGATAGATGGCGTCGAGATATTCATGAAGTCGATACTGTATTTTGACAAGTCTTGTCTAAGTTAGCAAATGACACTAACAGGATGGCCGCAAGGCGGTAGCATGGATAAAGTCTGGATAGCGAGGCACGACCTCAGTCTTGAATGTTCAAGCATGTCTAAGTAAAGTCTAAGGCACGACCTGCACAAGTCGTCCGTTGCCGTCCCTTAGCACTTGAATCGTTAGCACAAGAATTGGTCTAGTGGCGCTTGAGTTTAATTAAAGGTCCTAGCACGGCCGAATTCACGTAAATTGCCCCTCGACAAAGCACAGTCTTGAACAAGTCTAAGTTTGGAATAGAATGTGGCACGACCCTGCCGTCCCGCCTTGATGTTGGTCAAGTACCTAAACGATGAGGCTCTGCCTCGATCGAAACACGTGTTGGCAAGTTAGCATGACCCCCGTCGTTGCACGACCTTGTCGTTGCATCGCTAGTTATCGACCGAGACGTCAAGTCTTAAAATGCATCCTAAGGCAAGACTAGAAAGACAATTGAAAGGGTTTAATCTGCACAAAAGTAAATGAACGTGTCGGTTATGTATGGGTGGGCGAGAAGCTCACTCCACCAGTACAGTGGTACTGACACCCACACAGTGTTTCATGTGTAGGCACAGGTAGAAGCTCGTGGCGCGGAGCTCGCTTGGATGCGTCGAGGCACAGAGTTCCTTGGCGAGTCGAAGCGTGCGGTCGCGTGATCTGAAGACTTATACAGGACGTAATGTATGGACATCGCCTTCCGAAGCTTCCGCTGGATTCAAGTATTGTATCGAGAGATGAGAGAGAGCAGAGTGACTTGTAAAATGAGAGAAAAGTGAGACTTGAGAGACTTGTAATTGGCCTTGCGCCCACAATGTAATCTTTGAATTCAACATCAATAAAAGAGCTTTCTTTGAAATACTTGTGTTCATGTGTTCTTTAAATTCCGCTGCAATATAATCAATGTCTCTGCACGGGACTTCTGTGCGACGACCCCGTCGCAGCCGCTGTAATCGGCCGTTATGGAACCCGCCTTGCACGAGCGCAATCTAGGCTCGTGCGGCATCACGCCTTAGCGAGGACGATCGCTCCTACGGGAGTGGGGCATGACAAAACCTACAACTAATCTAAACAAATTGAGGTATTCCTATTATATGTAGGAATACTCAATCCAAATCATAGATGTATTCTTATTATATATAGAAATACTCAATCCAACTCCATTGAGATATTCCTATTATATATAGGAGTATCCAAACCGACTCCGAGGTATTTTTCACATAGGCTGGAAATTCCATCCACTCCAACAATTATCTCTACTAGTAAAAGCACAAAAAATAAATTTTCTTCTTTCTAATCTGATCAAAAAAACTATATATATATATATATATATATATATATATATTAAATTTACATTTTTTTCACATAGAGGGGTGAAGTTTACATATATTACGTATAAAAGGACAAGTTTAGAGAAATCCCAAATAAAGGGAAAGGCCTCCAACTCAAATGGCGGGGAGGGGAGGGAATCCGGTTTGGTGGGGCCCCCAGGAGGTCCACTCCAAAAGAAATGGAGTATCCTAGAGTGTGTGGGGCCCAAAGAAAGACTCCTCCATTTCAAATGGCGGATTGGGGGGGGGGGGAGAATCCGGTTGGTGGTGGGGCCCCTCCTCCATTTCTTTTGGCGGATTTGGGGGCCTCCAATTGCGTTGGCGGTGGGAGGGAGGCCCCCCTTGTTTCTTCATTCTGTGGTAGGGGAGCCCCTGTTTGTTTCATACCGTGGGAGGGGAAGCCGCGGTTTCACGAAAACCACATGCTGCATCTCCCCTATATAAACTGAGATCCCTCCCCTCCCTTCTCCACAATCCCAACTTAGATCTCCCCCTTCCCTTCTCTACCCGACCAAGGTAAGCATTAAAAATAGACTTTAAAATAAAAACGTCACTATCAATTAAAAAAATATCTAGAATTAAAAACAAACTTTAAAATAAATTTATAATGAATAAATCAACGTTGAATAATAAGATTACGTAAATTTTCAAAAGTAATACTTGCATAAGTTGAAAATATTTGGGTTTCTCCTCCTTCGTAATCTAACCCATTTAGGTTACCTCCATGCGAGCATATTATTCTTACGCTACGATCCATAATCGAAGGAGGCGAATGCTAGATATTGATCACAAGCTTATTTGGAGAACTTGAATTAAGAGTGAAAAGTAAGGATTGAGTAGTAGGACGAAGAGTGAGTAACAAAGAGTGACTTGTCATATGTTTTTATAGGCAAAATATGAAACTAGCCGTTGGGATTACTAGCCGTTGGGTTACTAGTCGTTGAGGGAAGGGAGGAAGCTGAAAAAAAGAAAAGAAAAAAACCTCCAGGATACTCCAAGTGAGTTGGAGGCCCCTATGGGACCGCTAACTCAAATGGAGGCCCCTTTAAACCCGCCATTTTTCTTGGAGTGAGCCACCAGAGGGCCCCACACAACCAGATTCACCCCCACACCCCCCCCCCCTCCGCCATTTGAGTTGGAGGCCCTTCCCTTGATTTGGAATTTCTCTTAACTTGTTCCTTTATACATAATATAGGTAAACTTCATCCCTCTATGTGAAAAAAACTGTTAAATTTAATTATAATTTGTTATGGATATATGTGAATAAAAGATGGGGTATTCGGTTATGCGGAAGAACAAAAAAAGAAGAAATGCGGTTGTGTTATGCGAAAGAAAAGAAGGAAAAGCTTAAAATTTTAATTTTTTGGGAATTTTTAAAAAAGAAATGGTTGATCTTGAGCCGTTTTGAAGCCCCTTTATATTAGTAGAGACTAGGCTACTGCCTTAGGGATTTGAACTTAAACAACCAAGAAAAATACCTCTTATCTTAACCACTTGAGTTAGAATTATTTAATTATAAATAAATCATTATAGTTAATTTATTTTAAAATAATTAGTGGAGTTTAGGTAGTTATTTAGTTATCTTTTTTATTAAATTTTTTAATTTATTTAAATGGTTGATGATATATATACGGCTTGGACGGCTCACTTTTGAGCCGTTTCCAAGCCGCATTATATAGACTAGTAAATGCACGTGCTATGTGCGTATAATAACGTATGATAAGAATATTATCCAATTATAGTCAGATATCTCTTCTAACTCATGTGGTTGAGATGGCAGGTATTCTTCTTGTTTGGTTGAGTTCGATTTTCCATGTTTAATATATATAACAAATTTAAACTTTTTTCAACAATTTTTTACAAAATTAAATTTTTTTTTTTAAATAAAAAATGGACCATGATATACTTATGGCTTAGACGGCTCACTTTTGAGCCATTTTGAAACTTTATTATATAGTACTAGTAAATGCACGTACTTTGCACGTATAGTAATGTATAATAAGAATATTATTCAATTATAGTTAAATAACTTTTCTAACTCATATGGTTAAGATGAGAGAGATTCTTCATGTTTGGATGAGTTCGAACCCCCATGTTGAATATATATAATGATTTTGTTTTTTTTTAAACATTTGTTTACATAATTTATTTTAAAAATAAATAAAATGGACCGTGATTTAATGATGGCTTAGACGGCTCACTTTTGAGCCGTTTTGAAGGCTCATTATATAGTGGAGGATTATAGAAGATGAAGATGATGTTAAATAACCCCTCTCTCTGTATGAAATATACACACTTATGCATTCTATCTAACATTGTTGTCTGGCTTTACTTAGGATTGGACAGGTTGTCCGGATTGCCAAAGCTGGCCTATTTAGACCTGTCAGAGAATTGGAATATGGACGATGCTAGCATATTACCTTCTATGGTTGCACTCTCATCTCTCAAGGCTCTATCATTGGCTTCTAATGATATTCAAAATGTGTCTGGTACGTAACCTTCTTGTTCTAATTCGAGATAGCTTCAATCAAGTTATCAGTTGATCGAAATATCGAAATTGAAGCGTCAATAAAGACCATGCACCACGACCAAGCTGTAGTACTTTCTTTAGCTTATGATAATTTACAAGTGAAACTCTCAGACTATGAATAAACCTTGTGGTTGCAATTTAGAACGTTTCTTCTCTGTTTTCTATATCCACCAACTCAAGTTTGCACATCCACTTATATACAAATATACACCTAATAGATGTAAGTTTTAGTACTTCAAACTTTTTAGACTCCCTACAACTGTGAGTACAAATCCTCTTGCATAATCAGCATCACATAGCCCATAACTTGGTCTAATGCGACATCCTTCTCAAAAAGTATACCAACTCCAATTGTATCTGTTAAATACTTTAATAACCACTTTACTATATTCCAATGTTCCTTGTCCATATGTATATGCTTATCACACTAACTGCAATTCATAAATATGGCATAGTCCACACCATAACATACATCAATAACCACTTGCAACCAATTGCTTTCTTTCCTTCTGGAAGCTTGACCAACTCCCAGTTCTTTCAAAGTGACTCCATCTCCGAGTCATAGCTATCGTCTACTTAGTTTTATCAGTTTGCTCAATAGCTTCCCGAAAACTATGGGGTCTCCACTTTCTATTATTAAAACTAAAAGAAACTTGATCTTCGCCCAAATGCAATCACATTTGAATAACTGATTGGTTCTTGAGTCCAAACTTTCTCTATTTTTTAAGTCCACTACTAAAGAAGGTTGTTGGGATTTTGGCTCGTATTCCTATGGAGTGTGACGGACGTTATTCGAGGATAAGCTCGGAAGGAGTCAAAACACTAGGGAAAATAAGGAGTGTGAACAGGAAGGCATACCGGTGACATATAGCCGACATGCTTCAAATTGCCAAAAAAAAAAACATCCAACAAGTATGGTTTTTTTTGTGCTGCCAAAGGTCTTCGACGATAGAGATTTGCTCAAATATTGAGCATATCAAATTAAAGACTGATTTTTTTGACCGTCGAGACTACTCCAAACTTAGGTCAAGTTCTGAGAGGCTTATTTAAGCCTCTTTACAACCTAGTGTTTGGGGTTAAAGATTTATTGCTTGAGGCTATTGTGAGAAGGGGCTTTCTGGGGTTTACTAGGAGGCCTTTAAAGGAGTCTTCAAGAGAGAATAAGAGATCTCATTGGAGATCTCGATAAGGGAGGGTTGTTCTTTCCGGTGTGTTATTCTATTCTTGTAAGATTTTCTATTAAAGATTTAATAAAGTATTTCCCCTCTTTGTCCCATGGAGAGTTTAACCAAACCATGCATATTTTGTGTTCTTGTACTATTAATCCAGTTTTTTGTGGCTTGTTAATTTTTTAGTCATCATATAAATGTGTCATGTGCTATTAATCCAGTTTTTTGTGGCTTGTTATTTTTTAATCGTCATAAAAATGTGTCATGTGCTGAACGAAGATGGACAGAGACACAATACTACAGATCCTATACTGCCCCCCATCTAAAAATACATAAACCCAATTGCTATGGGAATACCATTTAGTTGCCATATACTTGTTTGAACAAATTCATTTAAACATGTCATTCTTTGATAAGAATGGATACGATCTCTATAAGGTTCGGGGAAAAGATGCTGTCATATCCTATTTCATGGGTTTCTCAGCTCACAAATCAGCCACAACCCCTGTGCTTCGTCCTTTTCCGACAACATAAGATGTACAAGCAAGATCAATGCTTTCAGTACCAAGTTCACATTAGCTATTTTTTGACCAATGGAATCAATGGCTTCCTAATAATTCATTGGGCGGGATGGAGGGTCTCCTTATTCAATAGACTCCATTGCTAGGTATACCTGTTGCAGGCGAAGCTTTAACTAGAGGTGATAAATCATGGTGAAATGAGTGCAAAAGGCGGGTCCGCCCGAATGGTCTTGTTATAACGCATGGGAGGGCTAAAGGCTCTCGGTCCAAAACTAAATCCCTGATCGAAGAATAGGGTAGGTTTAAGGTAAGTGAAACTCAAAAACTAGCTTAGTTGTTCTACAAAAGAGAAAGGCTAGGGTTACAGAATCTCTTATGCTTTCCTTTTTGAAAAGACACAACAGAATTAGAAAACGAGACTTCAAAATGTTGGAAATGTCTTCTTTAATCTCGTATAGGTTAACTTGGTTCATTCAATGAAAAGGGATAAGTACAATCCAGCTTCTAATAAGGCACCAATTAAGAAAAAGATTGCTATTGGAAAGAAATCGACATGTATGTGGATGCTGGGTTGTAATAAGTCATTTTTGTTTTCACTGCTTACAATTTTTTAGAGAACGACCTCATTGTTCGATCATGAGTGACGAAATCGGGTCTGTTGATGATCGTTGCTCCACTAGTGGATATTGTACCTTCTTCAAAGGTAACATTGTATCATGGCATATCAAGAAGCAAACGGTAGTACCTCAATCATATGCTTAAGTTGAGTATCGATCCATGTTGTCTCGGAGATAACGTGGCCGCCTAGTGCAACACGACTATGTGCGCCCACCCACGACTATGAACACATGCAAGAACGTGCCTGCCATCAGATAAAGATGGGTTATGATCAGTCGTTAAAATGACCTCAGATGGCCTTAAATCGATCTAGAATCGAGTTAATCTAAATTTAGGTATCAATCTTCATATCGGCCAAAAAGTGAGCTTATAGCTCATTTCCCCCTATACTTGGGTATTGTCGTGTTCAAATCCTTATCGTCACAAGATATTGGTCCGATTCCTATCTTCCTAGATTGGTATTGCTGAGATCGATTGGTTCATAAAGATTCGAGAGATTTTTCAAAATTTCAGGAGGTGGGTAGCAAAGCTAATAGCATCAAATTTGAGGTGGAGAAATTTAATGTTAAATAAAACTTCTTTTTGTTGAAAAGAAGGGTCAAGACTTTGCCGCCAAAAGAGTATTTAAGGCCTTCAGATATGACATAGGATTCTTGGGAGGACATGGATTAGAGCACCCAAAGCAAGATAGAGCTCTATCTGGCGGATGAGATGATATATAATGTGATATTGGAGGCTTTTGCGACAAGTTTATGGTTGAAGCTAGAGGGCTTGTACATGACAAAATCGATCTCTAACCACCTATACTTAAAATAACTCTCCAGTTTACGCATAAAGGAAGGGACCCCAATTGCCAATCACCTAAATAATTTCAACAAAATAGTTGTTACGCTTCAGTCCCAAAATATGTGGGACCAAGCTGCGTGATGGTAGTCAATTGATATGTATTCAGATATTTCCAATCTAATGGGATCCCTGAATAGTATTTATGTTGTAAAGATACAAGTGAACTCCAGTCCATGCTAAATATTAATGTCATAGACAGAAATCTAATCTCATCCACAGGTATGAAATAATCAACTAGTATGTATACGAGTAATAACAGCCATAATATAGAAATATACATATCCATAACACAACTCTAACTCATCATGTGGAGACAAATTCACGATTAAAAGAAAGAAGGTAGTAAAGTGGAAAGTAAAATAACTAGACTCGGTCTCTAAAGCAAGAAGACTGAATCCAAGGCAGAGCGCTCCCTAAATCTAATGAATAAAATGGAAAGTAAAATAACTAGACTCGGCCTCTAAAGCAAGATGACTGAATCTAAGGCAGAGCCCTCCCCAAATCAAATGAATTCAGATGGTAGAAAATCAAATGAACTCGGCTGGTACAATCTTCTCATCTTCAAAAACTGAGTCAAGTCCCAGTTCGTACTCCTCCGGGTATACCTGGTCACCAAATCCTCGAAGAAAACCAGGTCCTTAGAGGGACGCAATAGATACATAAAAATATGCCATAATGACTGCATAGTAATCAACATGTAATAACACTATGCTAACTGATTAAGTGAATGCAATATGAGGACAATGTTCGCACGCAGGAGCATTTGACTAAATAGGTAATTGACATAATTCACATCGAGAACCATAGGTCAGTAAATACACTGCATCCAGTTATCTGCATATCGTGCATAACATTCATTGAATGCCATAGGCCATCTGCTTAAAGGCTCATCACATGTAGATCTTCCAGAGTCTACGGTTCACAAGGAAAAGTATATAGTAACCCCATACATCGAGTAACTATCCTCCCCGCCCAATGATAGTGTACCAATGAGTCCATGACTCATCTAGAATCATAGAATCCGAATACGAATCCACCGTAATCCATAACTTTAATTTCATACTACATAGTGTAGAAGCATGGAATTTCACGATCAGAAATCCTATGCGCCAAATGCTACATGCGCCACAGAGCTCGGACAAAGCACTTCACACAGCAAAACAGAAAAGTATAGACATTGAAAGAGGACTTTTTATTTACATATACAAGTCTATTATATGTCTAGAAAAGGTTGTACAAAGGAGAATTCCTACAAAAGAAAAGATCATAAGTCTACAGCTAGGCGCATCAATCGCCATGAGCCCACAAATAGGCGCAACAATCACCATGCGCTCTCAAACGGGCGCATCCTTTCAGCAGCTCAGTTATGTGCATCCTCAGTTATGTGCATCCCTTCAGCAGCTCAGTTATGTGCATCCTCAGTTATGTGCCACTCTTCCAGCCAGGCTCACCGCCGTCTAAATGCTTCGACTAATAAAGCATTTATTGAGTAGAACGAGGATGGCAATCAACCCTCTAGCTGGAGGAAGAGCTCCCCAAACCGAGGAAGAGAGGAGCACCGCAAATCGACTTGTGGCCAGGAAAGACCGCAATCGAAACCACGGTTAAAGGAGCAGCTTTCAACACAACCAGAATGGGCAACACCCACTCTGACAGAAGAAAGAGCCTCCAAAGCTGCAGCACTGCAATTTCGATCTGCGGCTCTTCCATCATAACGGAGACGAGGCTCGAGCATCCCGATCTTTGGATGCAACAGGCACCTTCTGCCTACCTCGAAAGCCCTCGACTCCGACTTTTGGATGTAACAGTCACCTTCAAGTGCATCAATGAAACATTGCGTCGCATCTTCGCCTTCGGAAGCATCTCATCAACAGAATGTGCTCGAGCAAACAAATTTACTTCGGAAAGACGTGAGAGAACGAGAAGCAAACTCTCTCCATGCCACTATTTATAGGCCGGGCAAATCAAACCCATGCGCCAAGTGGATGGCTCTCCGAATCCCGTGCAATGAATTTGTATTTAATGGATGAACCGGACGCTTCGAATTCAGCTAAGTCAAAAACGGCTATTTAAAGCACGCGAAGAACGTAACAGTCGCACCATTAAAGACGTGTCACAAAGCGGATGCGTCGGCCAGACAGTGCATCACACAAACGTACCCTTCAACATCAAGCACATCACACAGACACGCCCTTCAACATCAAGCGCATCACACAGACTCGCCCTTCAACATCAAGCGCATCACACAGACGTGCCCTCCAAACACCAAGCACCTTCCAAGGATGCGCCCTTCAACACCAAGCACCTCATAGGGGATGCTCCCCTATGCGTCCCTATACGCCTAGTAGAACGTCGATCGATGCGCCCACTCAGCTGTCCATCAAATATCAAAAACATTAAATGCTGAAGTCTGACAGAGTTGGCAACACGTCTCCCGAAGACTGAACAGTTGACAGCTTTTTCAGAAAATAAAGCGTCGCCAACGTCAGCATCATCATTACTTTTCTCCGACGGTTACTGCCATATGGCCGCCCAATCATCTCGCATGTGCCTCCGCAGCCATGCGCCTAAATCTCTGTATGCGCCTCAAAAGCCATGCACCTCAAACTTTTCACTGATCCCTAAAGGCAGAAGGAAAGTCACCATTGAAGCTCTGCATGCGCCTCAAAAGCCATGCGCCCCAGACTTCTCTCTGATCCTAAAAGACAGGAGTAAAGTCACTACTGAAGCCTCGTATGCGCCTCAAAAGCCATGTACCCCGAATGGTTCGTGACTCCTAAAGGTTACGAGCCAAAGTCTCCTCATGCGCCCAATCCAAGGCGCATCCTACCAGATTATTCCCCATCAAATTCGAGATCTCCGAGCCATGGGTCGACGACACGTGTCCTTTGACTCGACTCACCTAAGATCTCAGCAACAGAAAGATCTTCTTCTCTGCTACGTGCCGGCTCACAACAGCAACATGAAGAATTTAACCCCTCAATCAGGGGGCATCGTCCATGCGCCTCCATCAGCAATCACCACGTGGCGTCTCTGCGTCCAGGCGCATCCTACATATACGCGCATGTGCAGTCAACCTGTAAAACTATAAATAGAGGGATCATTTCCTTCTTCCACACACACACAGAGACGAACATACATCTACAGACAGAGACGTCGTACCACCACAAAGGCAGATACAGACACTCAACGTATTTCTCCTCTTCGCAAGCTCCAGCATTCAGAGCAACCCAGAACTTCAGAGAACCGATAACCGTCGTCAGATCGTCAACGGATTCAACGCATTGCCACTCGCTCTATCGGCACAAGGGACCCAGATAAACAAAAGTGTACTCCTAGGACTACATCTAAGTCCTATATTGTAACACTATTCTATTTGTATTGAAATTTGCAATCAAAGGATTTTAATGGCAAACAAGCTGGCGACTCCGCTGGGGACCTCTTTCTCCTCCACCAAGAAAGCTGTGTCGTAATCCGACGACGTAAAGATGGGCTCCTCCCACAAGACGCTGGTTGTACGCCTCAATCAACAGGCGTATGAGGAGTTCATCTCTGAAGGCAGTGCGAGTCCTTCGAAGCGGCTGCAAAAGCCGAAGAAGATCCGTCGAGTCTGGGTGCGCAAGGTCGACGCCTCTAGAACCACCACCAAAGGGGATGCGCCGATCCAGCCTTCCCTTCCTGCTGACGTCCTCAGCAACCAAGATGCGCCCACCAGTGCAGCGCATTTCTCGGAAAAACATACAGCTGACCACATTTCCCAGCCATCTCCCTCTCAGGCGAGGAAGATGCGTCGACGGAGCAGGGGGGCAGCAAATGCCCGGCGTATCACCTCGGATGCGCTACAGAAGGTCTCTGTCTTTGACAGACTCACTCGCTATAGTGGCGAGGAAAATTTGGATTCTGAGTACTATGCGCCCCAGCGGGCTAGTACGAAGAAGTCCAAGGCAGCACGGGCCATGCACCGTAAACGTGCTATGCCAGCAGCAAGCCAGAAGCATGCGCTCACAATCATGCGCGCTGCTGATGGTAAGCTGTATAAGGTCGAATCAGGTGCTTCTGTGCCAGAAACGAGCTGACCTTCAAAGTCCTTGTCTCACTTGGGCGCATCTATTGCGTTCACAACCAAGTCGAGCAAGGCAAACCCAGTGGTCTTGAACTCCCGTGCCTCCTCTGGTTGTACGTCTGAGGTCCGTTCAAGTCACTTTAAATGTTGTTCCCCCACTACTGATCGGAACGCCTGTTTGGTGTTAGATCAGGGGGCGCAACATTCACTTGACCACCATGGCGCTTGGCCTTGCCATGTGCCTGAAGGGAGTGCGAAGGTGGCACTCTCCTCCAACGATCTGCGCAACGTGATCACTCACAAGCGTCGATCAGGAGAGTCGACTGACAAGTACGATGCGCCCCTCATATGGCATACTTGTGCTGTGGTCACCATCAACTGCTGTTGTAAGGCGGCAGTCCCACCAAGGCAGTCGGTGTTCCAGCGACTGCAATCATCGATACCCCTCCAATGTCACCTCGGGAAGAAGGTGTCGACAAAAGAAGAGCCAAGGGTTGCTTCATGCAACGTGATCTCTAACTCCTCGTCAGTCCGAAAGGCGGCTGGCAATTCCTCTTCCTCGTCCAAAAGCCAGTCGAAGAAAACCAAGACAGCTGTCTCATCCTCCGGAGTGTTCGAAGGCACTCGGGGGAGGAAGAAGATCTTGGAGGAAGCTGGGGGTAGTCAGACCCTTGTCGAGCCTCCTTCCGAAGACGAAGGTGTCTTCGAAAGCACAGCTGGGACGGATCTTCTCGAAGTCAGCCTCCCGGACATAGCTGGAGGTAGTCTAGCCCCTGCGGATCTGAGTCTCGAAGATGAAGAAGTCCTTCAAGACGGAGCTGAGGGTAATCAGGCCCTTGCAGATGCTCCCGTTGAGAATGTTCTCCAGAACATAGCCGGAGGTGGCCAAGACGAAGCTCTATGAGAGGTAACTCCCCTACAAGAGAGTGAAGCCGAGAGTGAAGCCTCAACCGATCGATCCACTTCCAGCCGCGTCATGAAAGTGTACATGGCTGGGGGTGATACCGAGTCTGATGCGCCGCCACCAGACCTCGTCCAGAGCATGGATACCCTGGAAGGAGGAATCAAAACCCTCTCTGCCTCCATGCAAATACTGACTCAAGCAGTGTTTGAGATACGGTCAGCTTTGGCCAGGATACCTTCTACCGGTCCCGACCCGGGGGCCAATGGAGAATCGAGTGTACCCCTTCAACGGGTATCCTTGGATACGGAACGCCGCGAAGCACCTCGGACATCGGATCCTTCAAATGCCCAACTCCAGGTGGCACCATCTTCCCCGACTCCTAGCTCCACGGAAGACGTGGTCGAGATGATCAGGGACTTGCGCGAGCATTTTGAGTCCAAGACGAGACAAGAGGAGCGCCAAAAGATGTAGATTCCCCAACCTTATCCCCTCGAGTGGAACAAAGTGGTTTATCCTCCTAAGTATAAACCACAGACGCTGACACCCTACGACGGGAAGGACTCTCTACGTCGCTATCTGACGTACTTCCAGTCCCAAACGGGACATCTTCCGAAGAAGGACGCGCTACTTACCAGCATATTTGTCGGGGCACTGAAGGGAGTGGCGTACGACTGGTACTGCAGCCTCCCCGATAATTCTATATCTTTCTTCGACGACCTGACGCACCTTTTTCTCGACCGTTTCTACGACGACGGAAAGGACATGACAATGGCGTCCCTCATAGAAATACGCCAGAAGGAGAAGAAAACGGTTCGAGTATTCATCGAACGCTTCCGACAGGCCTGCTTCAGACTACCCCCGGGCATGCCAGAATATGTACTCCTCTCCTCCTGTAGCATGAACATGCTGCCTGCAGTCAAACTCTAGCTCAACTCTATCCCTCCTTCCGACTGGAGCTCCTTGATCATTGAAGCAGAAGCCGCAGAAAAGAAGGCAGCCAATGCTCGTCTTCTGGGAGTCAGCTTCCCTGTCTTTGATGACAAGGGGAAACGGCCTGCAGCCAACAACTCCGGACGAGAGACAAAGGGAAAACAGACGTTGACTGTCAATGCCTCAAAAGGTGCATCAGCGCCTACTCAGAAGCCTCCACTTGCACCAAGGCCAAAGGAGGTTTATTCGTTCAAAGATGAAGACACCCTACAACTCTTTGAGATACTGAAGTAGGGTGACAAGATCAAGCTGCCGGACCCGAAGCGTCCCAATGAGGTTGGAAAAGTGGACAATTCGAGGTACTGTCACTACCATCGGTTTGTCTGACATCCAACCAAGGACTGCTACGTCCTCAAAAACTACATCCAGCACATGATCAATGCGGATGTTATCTCCGTCGACTACGAAGAAAACATGATATCAGCCAACATGATGTTACTTCAGTTTGGCACCTTGTCGCCAACTACAACACAAGATGGCGTCGTCCCCATTCCTAAGGCGACAATGGAGGTGGTTAACTTACCACATACTCGTGACAACGTGAGTGGACTCATCCCACTCACCACATCTTGGGAAGAGATCTTATGGGTTCACCCTGATCTTGTCTCCGAGGTTACTCAACCGGAGGTACGCCCTACCTCCAAATCCAAAGGCAGGAAGATCAAGTCTTGCCGCATGGTCTATTCCTCAGCGGAAGAGGCACTTCCTGTACAGACGTGTCCCCAACAGAACGTCCAACCCGACAAAGCTGTCGTCGAGGTGGTGCCTCCTTGCATCGTCCCTGCTGTCCAGGACGAGGGCCCGTCTAAGCCTCCAGCAGCCAATAAGCAGAAGCATGTAGAGGCCCGCTTCGATAGACCTCTGAGAAAGGAGAATGCTTCGGGGCTAGCCAAGCCCCACAACTTCGACATACTGGCACAACTGGCCAGTACTCCTGCCCGCCTATCCCTGTTTGAGCTCCTTCGTCTTTCCAAAGACACTTGAGAAGCTCTGAAAGATGCTGAATCCTTCATTAGTCAGGTTAAGCAGCTTGAAGATCTTCCGACTGCATGTGCGCACTGTCATTGTGCGGATGAGGTTATCTCCAACATAACCTTCACCCAACAAGACATGCTGCTCAAGCACAACCGACACAACAGGCCGCTGTATTATACAGGGTATATCGGTTCAGTGAAGGTGAAGCGGATTCAGATCGATCCGGGGTCTTCCCTCAGCATCATTCTGAAAACACTGCTCTCAACACTGGAGATCCTAATGTACCGACTGGCACCCTCCAACACAACAATCAGTGGTTTCAATGCTAGCAAGAGCGAGCCACTGGGCAAAATACGACTAAAGTGCCATATCGGTTGTCACGCCCCGATCCGGGAAATCGCTCGTCCTCGCTAGATTTTACCCGAATCATCGTCCTCGCTGGGGCGTAATGCCGTACGAGCCTGAAGTTGCGCTCGTGCAAGGCAAGATGACAGATTCACATAGTGTTTGTCTCAAATTGATAACATAAGCAGCGGAAGGAAAACAGAGTATAACATAAGAATCTCTTTATTAATATTGAACTGAAGGTTACAAAGGCTATGAATAGCCAACATATATGCCAATTGGCTACAACGCTCATGATCTCTCTAGCTCACAAAGGATTACATTGTTCCATACATTATGTCCCTTTATAGCCACCAAGTAGTCTTCGGCCGAACATCTCCATATCGTAAGTCCGATCGCATATGCGGTAGCTCCTCTTGAACGCCAAGGACTCCATGCCTCGGCACATCCAAGCCAAGCTCCGTCCCGAGCCGACCATAATCTGAGCCTGCACATAAACTAGTGGGGGATTAGTGCTTTCGTCCTCGCTTCACACTGATCAAGACCCGCTCGCACCCAAACCAAACACTTAATCATTTAGTGAAACATGCATCTTAATTGGTGATCTTTCTATTTAGCCTTAGGATCAGTTTCATGGCAAAGTTTACGCATATCAACTTATCATACTTGTGTCCAACATCGTGTTCCTGCAGCAGATATAGTTAGCCATAATATGAAGGTAAATATAGTGTTCGTGCTCATCTCCGTCCCATATTGCCTTAGCCTACACGGTTAGAACTTAACATAGAATCATATCATTCACGCAACAACCAACCGTAAACGTAAACATATGCATAATGGGTGACAGGCCCTGCGCCTGCACCCAGCTCTCATCTCAGCCCATCGGTCCTAACTATATGAAGGTCACGGTATTTCGCACCGTAATGGACTTGGCATCTCATATGTGTAAGCCTAAGATCGCTCCGATACGGGTTGCTAGCCCAATATCCGAAGGATCGCAAACTTACGGATATCATAGCTTATCACAGCACTGGACGGTCACAATCCGTCCGAATGTTGTGCACCATAAATACCACACATAATTCCCTCCTAGGCCGAACGGTCCCGGCGCTCCGGCGTAACCGTTCGAGGGAAGCCGCACTCGTGCACGGGCAATTCGAGTCCATTGACCATGCAATACGTACCATAGCATACAATCCATAGCATACCAACCGATCTCGTGTTCCATAAACATAGTCCCGCCTCATAAACATAGTCGCATCTCGTAAACATAATCCACCATTCATATGGGGAGCTCCGTCGGCGTTATGCCCCAACACATCCATATTGATGCACGACTCCCAACGGCTTAGTCGTCTCATTTTCATATTCAGCACGTACCATTCGTAAGTTATTCGCATAGCCTAACACCATAGTTACTTAGTCTTTTTCGTACATAAGTGCGCAAAGGCACGCTCAGCACCATAATCAATGTTCTACGCCTAGAGTTCAATATTCTCGGAGCCGTGCACATGATGCATATCTCGATATTGTCTTTCAATGTTCTACCATCATGCCCTATCGCGACCCGTGCACTTGATGCACGTCGTTTCTTTTCGATTGTTCAATGTTCTATCTTAGTGTTCGACCCATACTTAGACCTTTCGTCTCTGAGCCACGCTCGCTAACTCGATAAAATATTACGCATACCATAACATATTTTATTAGACGTGAAGGAATAGGGAGAGAGAGTCAAGAACTCGCCCACCTTAAGCCGATACGCCTTGCCGTTTTGCCGATTGAAGCGTCTCGCTTCCATAACTCGATCGCATAGCTAACTCCCGGACTTAGCCATTCCTTTGAACTACTCTGTTGATTTGGCCTATCGCGTCTATGCCACAATCCGTTGTAAGGCCACGATTTTGGTTTTGCGAACACTTCACTGCATAAGGCAAAATGCCGACCTCTTATCGTCCAGTATAAAAGCATAGCCTGCACACCAGATCAACTAAAGTCAGCACTTGCTCAAACGGGACTTATCCTTTGCATCGATTCGATTCATAGATTCCAACCGACTCATGGCTTGCCTTTGGCCAACTTACCTCGTGCATCGATTTGCATCGATACTTCATCGGTTCAACGCAACTCTTCGAGTCAACGACTCATCGTAATGCACCAATGTGGAGCGGGACATTACATAATATACCACTCAAAATCAGGTTCATCCTCGAACCGAAACCAACACTTAATCCAAGTGCCTCGCATAGATCGCTTCACGATCTCGTGCTACTATCGTTGGAATCATACAACTCAGTCTGGATCATACACATATTTTAGGCGTCCCACCAATATATGTATTTCAGCCAAGCTCAGTTGTAGGATATCGGGACAAGGCTAACATGCTCAACTTAAATCCTCAAACAACAATCATTCCCTACTCAACTTAGTCAGATCTTAGCACCTATTCCCAAAATACTCCTCGTATGCATCGTCCCATAACATACGATCTTTTTCCAAACATTTCTGCACATAACTTGATCCACACCATAACTTCTATCTCATAAGTTTCTCGTCGGCCATCTAACTCTCGCATTGCACAAGTCATTGCACATCCGATCGCAACAAGCTCCCGCAACGCCTATTCGTCCAACCGTTTCCTATCTCTCGCACAATTCAAGTCTTTCATCCAATCCTTCATAACATTTGGCCCTAACGACATGGACTAAGTCCACATGTCTCCATTTTCTTGCCTACCATCCATACTATTACTCGTACATAACTATCCCAATATGACCCACGTTCTCGAATTGCCTACGCATTGCGTCTGGGACTACCCCCGCTAGGTAACTTATCTAGACATCGTGCTTAATCTCTCCCGACACAGAGGTCAACTTGAGTCTACGATGCTCAAAGGCAATAATCTTTCTGACCCAAGGTCTCTTACGATACGTTCATCTCTGATTCTCGACCGAGTACGAACCCTTTATTCAATTCCGAATCAATCCCGACTGGCTCGTTCCATAACGTAAATCGTGCGCTCAACATACATAGCCTAACCGTTACTCAACCGATCTACGACACAACTCTTAGGGTCGTTCTACTATCTGTGGCTTTCGTGCATTGTAGAATTCTTGCAATCGCCTTACCGCATCACTATGCTAAACACGTTCCTCGACATCTATTCGATCATCGACCAACCGAGTCTACCTAGTCGAAGGCTACTCGCTAACTTTTGAAACACGATGCTCATTCGCTTAGACTTATCCTCAACATGCACTACATCATTCCTTATCTTCGACAAAATTTCTTTATGGGACTTCTTTAGGGTCATCCTATGGGATTCCAACATTCACTTGATTTGGCGGTCAAGTCTTCTAGGGTCATCTGCCCCGAAACTACGCTCGATAATTGAAGATCATCAACGAGGGACAGTTACAATGAACCATGCTATATCCTATCGCGGAGCCAAATCAATTCCCGACAATTCCTACGAGACTTTATCCAATCCGACGTAATCCTTCAATCCATAATTTATCTACTCACTCGCGCAACTGATGTGCCGTTGCTACTCGTATCACATATGCATTACCGTTGGCAATATCGCACAATCCTCAATTTCACCTTCGCATCAAACCACAAGTCCATATCAAATTTGCCACATCTCGCAAGTTCGATCATCCCCACTGGATGAATCACCATACCAGTGCTCACACGGAATGATCGTCCAAGTCTGAAGTAACGCATGTGCGAGGCTGGTGTTGCTCTCGCTCAAGACAAGAATGTCAGCATAGTGGTTATCCACGAAGAAATCCAAACACTTTCGTTTTCATCCAAGCAATATCCATCCACTCTCAATTTCTCGAAGCATTCCTACCGTCATCATCCAAACTATCTTCAACTTAACTTGCATCTTATTCATCCAACAACAATGCTCAACATAATTTTCGTTCATTCGATCAGAGTATCCCCGAGTTATTTCATATCGTCTTTGATACATCTCAATACCATCGTCGATATGCATAACTTGAACATCTTCCTTTCTCATAAGCTCAAATCTGTTGCAATCATTGCCATTATCTGAACTCGAATACGAATCAAGTGTTGCACACATCCATTCTCATATCCCTAACTCGCACTTCCAAATCGTGCTACCGACTCCTCGCGTTAACTCAAATTTATTTGTACAATTTCTTCGTACCCACTCAACATAAGTCCGACCGGGTCGACTATTTCCTCAACGTAACATTCGTTCGCTATGCTCAGCCTATCGTTTGACTTACACTTAACGAATTCTCGTCCGACGTATCATCCATAAGTACGACTTCGCACATAATCGTACAACTCAATTCATCAAGGCATACTCGCATCGACTTCTATCGAGTCACTCCCACTCGAGTCTCGGTACTACCTCGTTCGTTAAGAACAAACATATCATGACAACATAATCGTCTCGAAAAAATCTATCGCAAGCCACCAACCGACTTAATATAGATACCGCTAAGTGGTATCCTATATACCACTCGGGATCGAGCCTATCGTTATTGACACAATACTTTGCTATACTTGCTCGCATAATTGGTATTGCATATACCACTCGGAATCGAGTCATTACTCGACATCACACTTTGCATAGGTCCGACTTCTATCTCAACTTAACCGTCCCGTATGGCGATCCTTCCGATCCCAGCTCTAGCGTTCGATCAAGTTTGACGTATATTCAATCTAACCGTACCATGCCGATCATATCGATCACATCCGCAACATTCACTTATTCATAGCTCAACGCGACATACGGCCAACATAAACGTTCGCCTACTCAACTCGACTTAGCGACCATCTCGACTCGTTATTATCGCATCCACGATCCTTCAATCTCGCTCGTTGCAACTAGTGCAATAACTCATTCTCGATACTTACGGTCTTTACTCAGTCTTGCGCAACATATCACTATCCATCCGCATAGCCATACCGTACGCATCATACCATATCGACTCGTTGCACCGATGAAACGAACGATCCATGACTTGCTGCACTCCATGCAACCAACAACACATAACCGTTTGCATCGCCACATAATACGCATCGCCTCACATATCGACCCGTTGCACTTCGTGCAACCAACAACACATATCTCTCGCACTTCGTGCGACCGACAACACATATATCATTGCACTTCATGAAACCAACATTACCATATTCGTTGCACTTCGTGCGACCAGCATTCCATAACTCGTTGCACTTTGTGCAATCAACATCCCATAACTCGTTGCACTTCATGCAACCAACATTCTCCGACGGCACTCGGAGGCAGCGTGATAGTCACGACATACTTGTGGCAGACGTACTCACTTAATATAGACTTATTGTATGGAACATCCAATATAGCGTCGAGCAGATCCATGAGCCATGCGGTTGCGGAAACAACTTAGAGTCAACTGGATTCGATAGCGAAGCAACTGAGGGTCAAAGAGATTCGTGCACGGTCCAAAGGATGGAACCGCTCTGATACCAACTTGTCATGCCCCGATCCGAGAAATCGCTCGTCCTCGCTAGATTTTACCCGAATCATCGTCCTCGCTGGGGCGTGATGCCGCACGAGCCTGGAGTTGCGCTCGTGCAAGGCAAGATGACAGATTCACATAGTGTTTGTCTCAAATTGATAACATAAGCAGCGGAAGAAAAACAGAGTATAACATAAGAATCTCTTTATTAATATTGAACTGAAGGTTACAAAGGCTCTGAATAGCCAACATATATGCCAATTGGCTACAACGCTCATGATCTCTTTAGCTCACAAAGGATTACATTGTTCCATACATTATGTCCCTTTATAGCCACTAAGTAGTTTTCGGCCGAACATCTCCATGTCGCAAGTCCGATCGCATATGCGGTAGCTCCTCTTGAACGCCAAGGACTCCATGTCTCGGCACGTCCAAGCCAAGCTCCGTCTCGAGCCGACCATAACCTGAGCCTGCACATAAACTAGTAGAGAATTAGTGCTTTCGTCCTCGCTTCGCACTGATCAAGACCCGCTCGCACCCAAACCAAACACTTAATCATTTAGTGAAACCTGTATATTAATTGGTGATCTTTCTATTTAGCCATAGGATCAGTTTCATGGCAAAGTTTACGCATATCAACTTATCATACTTGTGTCCAACACCGTGTTCCTGCAGCAGATATAGTTAGCCATAATATGAATGTAAACATAGTGTTCGTGCTCATCTCCGTCCCATATTGCCTTAGCCTGCACGGTTGGAACTTAACATAGAATCATATCATTCACGCAACAACAAACCGTAAACGTAAACATATGCATAATGGGTGACAGGCCCTACGCCTGCACCCAGCTCTCATCTCAGCCCACCGGCCCTAACTATATGAAGGTCACGGTATTTCGCATCGTAATGGACTTGGCATCTCATATGTGTAAGCCTAAGATCGCTCCGATACGGGTTGCTAGCCCAATATCCGAAGGATCGCAAACTTACGAATATCATAGCTTATTACAGCACTGGACGGTCGTAATCCGTCCGAATGTTGTGCACCATAAATACCACACATAATTCCCTCCTAGGCCGAACGGTCCCGGCGCCCGGCGTAACCGTTCGAGGGAAGCCGCACCTGTGCACGGGCAATCCGAGTCCATTGACCATGCAATACGTACCATAGCATACAATCCATAGCATACCAACCGATCTCATGTTCCATAAACATAGTCCCGCCTCATAAACATAGTCGCATCTCGTAAACATAATCCACCATTCATATAGGGATCTCCGTCGGCGTTATGTCCCAACACATCCATATTGATGCACGACGCCCAACGGCTTAGTCGTCTCGTTTTCATATTCAGCGCGTACCATTCGTAAGTTATTCGCATAGCCTAACAACGTAGTTACTTAGTCTTTTCCGTACATAAGTACGCAAAGGCACGCTCAGCACCATAATCAATGTTCTACGCCTAGAGTTCAATGTTCTCGGAGCCGTGCACATGATGCACTTCTCGATATTGTCTTTCAATGTTCTACCATCATGCCCTATCTCGACCCGTGCACTTGATACATGTCGCTTCTTTTCGATTGTTCAATATTCTATCTTAGTGTTCGACCCATACTTAGACCTTTCGTCTCTGAGCCACGCTCGCTAACTCGATAACATATTACGCATACCATAACATATTTTATTAGACGTGAAGGAATAGGAAGAGAGAGTCAAGAACCCGCCTACCTTAAGCCGATACGCCTTGCCGTTTCGCCGATTGAAGCATCTCGCTTCCATAACTCGATCGCATAGCTAACTCCCGGACTTAGCCATTCCTTTGAACTACTCGGTTGATTTGGCCTATCGCGCCCATGCCACAATCCGTTGCAAGGCCACGATTTTGGTTTTGTGGACACTTCACTGCATAAGGAAAAATGCCGACCTCTTATCGTCCAACGTAAAAGCATAGCCTGCACACCAGATCAACTAAAGTCAGCACTTGCTGCTCAAACGGGACTTATCCTTTGCATCGATTCGATTCATAGATTCCAACAGACTCAAGGCTTACCTTTGGCCAACTTAACTCGTGCATCGATTTACATTGATACTTCATCGGGTCAACGCAACTCTTCGAGTCAACGACTCATCGTAATGCACCAATGTGGAGCGGGGCATTACATAATATACCACTCAAAATCAGGTTTGTCCTCGAACCGAAACCAATACTTAATCCAACAAGTGCCTCGCATAGATCGCTTCACGATCTCGTGCTACTATCGTTGGAATCATACAACTCAGTCTGGATCATACACATATTTTAGGCGTCCCACCAATATATACATTTCAGCCAAGCTCAGTTGTAGGATATCGGGACATGGCTAACATGCTCAACTTAAATCCTCAAACAACAATCATTCCGTACTCAACTTAGTCAGATCTTAGCACCTATTCCCAAAATACTCCTCGTATGCATCGTCTCATAACATGCGATCTTTTTCCAAATATTTCTGCACATAACTTGATCCACACCATAACTTCGATCTCATAAGTTTCTCGCCGGCCATCTAACACTCGCATTGCACAAGTCATTGCGCATCCGATCGCAACAAGCTCCCGCAACGCCTATTCTCCCAACCGTTTCCTATCTCTCGCACAACTCAAGTCTTTCATCCAATCCTTCATAACATTTGGCCCTAACGACATGGACTAAGTCCACATGTCTCCATTTTCTTGCCTACCATCCATACTATGTCTCGTACATAACTATCCCAATATGACCTCTGAAGGTGCGCCTCAAATGCAAGCCGCCACAACTCAAGTTGCCGGAGAAGGCCCACATAGTCCTCTCGGACGCTAAGACCAACGCTGTGGTGGACTCTCCCGATCCTACCCCAGTACTCACAGATGAAGAGCTAGGGGAATATATCTCTGCTGATGTAGATGCACCCTTCCTGGACAATGTAATCCCGCGGGGTAAAATCTCGTATTTCATCAATAATAGAGTATCTTTTAATTATTCTAGTCTTCCACATTGGAATGCCATGTATACATTAGATAACGCTCTACGGTCGTTATAAACATAAATAACGACCGTCCATCATGTAAATCGAGTAGTCCTGTCCCAAGGGGTCTGTTTTGTAGTCCCGCCACGGAGTCTAGACGAAGAATCCATCATCTTCGACATAGTTGAGCGTCATCAAGACCTCCCGCCACTCGAGCCAGAACCAGATACCGGCAGAATACAAGTATATCGATACACGGACAAGGCAAAGTACCTCATCCAAAAGATGGGTTACGACCTAAAAAGCAACAAAGGCCTGAACTATGACAAGGGTCGACGTCTCCCTCTCCGGCTTCCAACACCTAAAGGAAATCCGCAGGACAGTTACCATCGAACTCGACGGAGGGTGGGCTATGTCACGCCTCCGACAACTCCAGAGAGTTCGGACGCAGAAGAAGTGGAACATTCTCACTCGTCTGAAGCATCAACTTGGGATTCTGATACCAGTATCGGTTCAGTCTTCAAGAGAGTGCTGTCAGCCAATATGACATCTACACAATCTTAAGAAGATGAAGGCGAAGACCAAACGCCAGAATTCTTCGAAGAGGAACCCTGGGCTCAACGCCTGGGAGAACAGTAGGAGTCTTATTTTGAATTACGTGAACCTCCCACCGAAGACGAAGTCGAGCAGATCGACCTTGGGGATGGATCTTCTTCAAAACCCATTTTCGTCAGCAAAAGCCTAAAAGGAGAAGACCGAGAATCTTTAATCCAGCTGGCTAAAGATTATATCGACGTCTTCGCCTGGAGCTACGAAGATATGTCGGGACTTGATCCCCAGATCGCGATGCATAGGCTTAACATCTTACCTGATGCCAAGCCTATCAAACAACAACAGCGACGCTTTCGTCCTGACATCATGAACGCCATCGATCAGGAGGTGGACAAACTCTTGAATAGCGGCTTCATTCATGAAGAACAGCACCCAGATTGGGTAGCCAATGTCGTCCCTGTCACCAAGAAGAATAGGAAGATACGAGTTTGTATCGACTTCAGGGATCTCAACACTGCTTGCCCGACGGACGAATTCTCGTTTCCAATCATCGACGTGATGATCGACAACACTTGTGGCTTTGAACGCATATCTTTCATGGACGGGTATTCGGGCTACAACCAGATCAAGATGTTCCCCGATGACGCAAAACACACGTTATTCAGGACTCCGAAGGGTGTTTTCTGCTACACAGTGATGCCCTTCGGCTTGAAGAACGCTGGTGCGACATACCAACGAGCTATGAGCACCATTTTTCGTCAGCATCTTTGCAAGACAGTTGAATGCTACGTTGACGACATTATAGTCAAGAGCCGTCTCAAAGGTGACCACCTGCAAGACCTCAAGACAGTCTTCGATCTCATGCGAGCGCATCAACTCAAGATAAATCCCGCTAAATCCTTCCTAGGGGTTTCTAGCAGAAAGTTCTTGGGCTTCATTATCACGGCGAAAGGCATTCATGTCGATCCTGAGAAGATCAAAGCCATCCTCGACATGGATCCTCCGAAGAACCTCCGAGAATTTCGAGGCCTACAGGGGCGTCTGGCATACATCTGGAGGTTCATAGCAAACCTTTCCGACAAATGTCGACCCTTCACTCAACTCATGAAGAAGGGAGTCTCTTACGTCTGGACAGAGGAGTGCCAAAAGGCTTTCGACGACATCAAGGCTTATCTGACAAGCCCGCCAGTCCTGGTGGCACCAGTCGCCGGCAAACCATTTCTTCTCTATGTCCGTGCCATGGATTATTTCCTCGGCGCTCTGCTGGCTCAGAACAGCGATACAGGCTATGAGCAAGCTATCTACTACCTCAGTAGAACCCTGATCGGGGCCGAACACCGGTACAACCCTGTTGAAAAGGAGTGCTTGGCTTTGATATTTGCCATCCGAAAGACTCGCTATTATGTCTCAGGCCAGAAATTCATGTCATTTCCCGAGTCAATCCGCTCATAGTCCTCATGACGAAGCCAGGATCATTGAACTCCCGGCTAGCTACATAGGCGATCTTGCTAACGCCATACAACATGGTGTTCGTTCCATAAAAAGCTGTTAAGGGTCAAGCTCTGACTGACTTTTTAGCTGTACACCCCATCCCAGAGTCCTCAAGACTACGAAGACATCCCTGATGAGGTCCAAGAATCAAACGTCACCGAAGAAGGCTCCGTCTGGCGGATGTTTTTCGATGGCGCTTCAAGAACAGGCTCCAAAGGCCAAATCATCGCAGGAGTGGGGGTGGTATTAGTCTTCCCCGATCAGCTGGTCATCCAGCGTGCTTACTTCCTTTCAAAGCCGTGCTCCAACAATGTTGCCGAGTACAATATGCTCATTATGGGACTCCGGCTGGCGCAATAGCTGGGCGTGAATCATCTGGAAGCCTACGGTGACTCAAAACTCGTCGTAAACCAGATCAGGGGGCAATACGAGGTTCCCATTAACATCTGATCCCTTACCATGAAGTTGTATTGAACATCATTTCAACCTTCACCGGGTTCTTCATCGAACACGTACCTCGTCTACAAAATCTGGAGGCTGATGCTCTGGCTGGCCTCGCAGCCTCATTGGCAGCACCCCTCGGGACTCAACACTACGTCACAGTAGTGGGTCGAGACTTGGTCTGCCCTAAAAATAACGTGTGCTCACGAGTGGCCCATGCCATGTCGACGAGTGCTGGGGTTAACGTCCGAGATCGGAGATTCCCGTTCATCGACATCACTGTCTACAGAATTCTCCCAGAGGACCCCAAAGAAGCCGTCTCAGTCAGGAGGCGTTCTCTTCGATTCTACTACGATACAGCTACAAAAATACTGTACCGACGCTCCTACGATGGACTTATCCTTCGATTTTTGTCCAACGAAGAAGCAGCCGAAGCCCTTCGAGAAGCTCACGATGGAACCTGCGGGGCCCATCAACCTGGCCCTAAGTTGCAGGACCGACTGCGACGCATGGGCTACTACTGGCCAACCATGGCCGCTGACGCTGTCGCCTATGCTAAGAAGTGTCATGCGTGCCAGCTTTACGCAGACTTCATTCATACACCGTCAGAACCACTACATCCTACAGTCGCCTCCTGGCCCTTCGAAGCTTGGGGCATGGACATTGTGGGACCAATCACCCCTCCTTCATCGAGAGGACACCGCTTCATCCTAGCCATCACCGACTACTTCTCCAAATAGGCAGAAGCAGTTCCACTGGCAGAAGTAAAAAGCTCCAGGGTGATCAGCTTCATCAAGTACCACATCATCTACCGTTTCGGGGTACCCCGGAGGATCATCCACGATAATGGTCCTCAGTTCATCAGCCATGTTTTCAGCAGATTTTGTGACAAGAATCACATTCAAAACATGGCATCAACTGCCTACAATCCTGCAACAAACGGATTGGCCGAGGCGTTCAACAAGACTATCGTCAGGCTACTCAAAAAAGTCGTGTCATCCAACAAACGCGACTGGAACGAAAAGCTCGGCGAATGCCTTTGGGCCTACCGCACAACGGTACGGACCCCGACAGGCAACACACCATTCTTCCTGGTCTACAGAAGCGAAGCGGTACTACCTCTCGAGATCCAGATACCCTCACTCCGCATAGCAATCACAAACCAACTCACAGAAGAGGACAATCAATGTCGTCGTCTGCAGGAACTGGAGGCACTTGACGAAAAGCGTATCCTAGCCCAACAACGCATCGAACTCTACCAAGCCCGTATACCACAGGCTTTCAAGAAGAAGGTCAAGCAGAGGACTTTTCAAGTAGGCGACCTGGTTCTGGCAGCCAGGAGGCTGATGGTGTTGACTCACAAGACACCAGGAAAGTTCGAGCCCAAGTGGGAAGGACCTTTCATCATAGAGACGCTATACTCAAGCGGTGCTTACCGCCTCGCCAAACCCAATGGGGACTTGTTCATGATGCCCATCAACGGCAAGTTCCTAAAGAAGTATTACTCTTGACATCTTTCAGACATATACTTCCACAAGAGAATCTGTGGACCCAATCATCAGGGCTCCATACAATTCCCTTCCACAAAATCATACGCTTTCGAAACCCAGCTGTTCCGTGGCATCCTCCAGTAGAAGGACAACCACGTCCACATCACCTCTGAGTTGTTCCCCTACACCCTTTAAAGCGAAATCTTACATTCCATAAGACTACGCTACCCATCATGTTTACCACGTCCACATTACCTCTGAGTAAACATCCCGTACAGACAACCCCTGCGTTGCCGTACATTAATCGCAGAACTTCCATGTCCATATTACCTCTGAGTAGTTCCGCGTATCCCCCAGAGTCATTCCTGCCACGTCCATAACACCTCTGAGTAGGAAGATTCTATCATTTGAATCCTATATTTGCCATGTCCACATCACCTCTGAGCAAACATGTTGGTTCTCTCAAACTTATTATCTGTACCTAAAAACCAAGGTGCGCAAAAGATAATAGGTCCATACAAATCATCAAGTTCATGACAGCAAAAATGAACACATCACAGAAAATTGTGTATTTTTTTATTCTAAAAAAGAGTAAAATATTACACACTCCCCAGCAAGAGTTGCAAATACACAAAAAGAAGAGACTACAATCCCTAAACATCCCCAGGGTTGGCTGAAAACTCTTCAATCCGACGCCTCAAGTCTGCCGCCCGAGTCTCCACAGTCGCCAAGACTCGGCGTTCAGCTTCTTGACGCATCGCTTCTATGGCCTCAGGAGAAGTGTCATCCTCATGCTTCTCGTCCAACTGCTGCCGCTGCTGAGCCAGAGTTAGAGTCCGGTAGGTAAAAGCCGCTTCCTCCTTCTTGAATGCTATGTGTTCAGCCTGGACACGTTCGGCGTCTAATAGGAGTCGGGCCCGCTGGTCCTCAAGGCGGCGGATCTGGGCATCAACCTCCGCAATACTAGCGTCCAACGCAGCTCACGACTCCACCGTCTCCCGCGTAGACTGAGACAACCGCTCTACTGCAGCTTCAGTCTCAGCCACTTCGTATTTCCAGACACTCACGGTGGCCTGATAAGAAGACTCAGTCTCGGCGATCAGCTTCTCCTTCTTCGCATCTATCAGGACGGAGAGGTCATTTCGCTATATGTACTGGAATTTGGATAACCGCTGGTCCAACTCAACCACCGAGGCTTCTAGAATGTCGGCTATATGATCATGGTCCTGGTGAAGATGGATCAGGTTGATATGAGGCAGTGCCAGAGTTTTTGTCGTCGCAAAGCTTCCACTGGCGTCCATCACTGCCGATACGCCCCTCTGCAATATTTTATACACCGCTTCGATGATGAATTTCAAATATTCATCTGCATCCGCCAGCACCTGCGGCGTCATGACAGGAGTCGGAGGAGCTGCTTTAGAAAGTGGACCGTAGGAAGGCCCGCCTGCCTAAACCTGCAAGGCTGGATCCTCGGCAACAACAGGCTCTTCATCAACAGGGGCTTGACTCCTAGCCCGAGAAGCCAAAGGAACAGAAGAAGCCGAGACAGGCGTCGAGATAGTACCCCAAGTAGAAGGAGCAATAGAGGGTTCCACCAAACCCTTACCCTTCTCAAGCTCGGAGGAACCACCGACGTCAGCGGCTACCTCACCAGTCCACAACGTGCTATCAGCAGTCAGCACGGGACGTTCCCTCTCTGGCAGAACAGGAAGATCAACACTTGTATTTTGACCCGCCTCTGGAGTCAGGACCGCCAGACGAGTCTCATTTTCCTCATCAAATTCCTCTACAGGGACAGGATCTGTCGCTACCTCCTGATCGGTAGCCACCTCAGCTTCCGCTGCTGAGTCTAGGGTAGGGCTCGGCAACGCTGCAGCCGACCTCTCCTCATCATGACAAGGAAGGGAATCAACCATCTCCTCTGTTCCAATCACGTTTGTTGCCCTCGCAACAGGCTCATGCATTTCTGGAAGAACGTCATCTGAAGACGACGAACTCCACCCCACTTCATCATCGGAAAGCCCCGTATCTGCTGGACCCTCGATGTCCAAGGTCCCCGCGGCGGCCTTCATCATCTTGGAAGCTGCTGCATCCTCAGATTCCCTTCTAACATAATCTGGAGATGCCAGAATCTCTACGACAACGGTATCATCTGGATTCTCCTACATGGGAGACATCATGATCGACGGAATGCGCTCTTCAGATGAGCACGCCACCTCCTTTGGCCTGCTGCCACCTGATTTTGGAGTACGGGGTCTCCTTTTGAGGGGCTCCTACAAAAAGAAAGCATAAGTCACACGAAATGTTGAACCTGAATCGGACTATATGGGACACCTTTACCTCCGTAGGTGTCGATTCTGACGACACAGTCGGTGACGATGCCTTCTTATGCCTCTTTGATGCAGAAGAGCCAGCCTCTGTATCCGCACATCTTTTCGGTTGATCGACCGAGGGTTCTGTCTGACCCCCTGTTGATATGGTAGGGGCACCTCGGTAACCCGTCTCTGGCGGACGGTACGATCGAGCCTTCGCCAATATGTTCCCGGCCACCGCTAACTAGGTGCCTGCAATAAGACTGGTCTCCCTATCATATCCAGGAGGCGCGGCAGCCATAACACAGTAAAATTTGGCGGTCGAGAAAAGAATCGACGGCCGCGGATTCTGGATGGGCAGCGTAAAGCGAGCTCCGGTACATCCGACACTGTAGTAATGCCAAGCTCGTGCACCATCCAGCAAACTTCCAGTATACCCCAGGATGATATTGGGATTATCCAACATCAACTGAGCATATCCGAATTGTCGTACAAAACGGCTCGACAAATACGGTTCCAGGTAACACTGGTTCATGTTCCGGTACACCAGATGGGCGGTCGGATATTTTGCAACCAGCGGAATCTCCATGAAGGCAGGGTGGTGGCATCTTCACCCGAATCCATTAAGTATTCATTGGCCTCAAAATCCAAAAAGATAGGACCCACTTTGGTGATCTCCCACCCCTGAAGGTGGGATAAAACTTTCCTACAAACAGGAACACCGATATGCGACCAGCTGCTCTGGTAGAAACGGTGGAGGAACGCATCTCCGGCTCCGTGGTCTTCTTTTGAACCTGGACTCATCACATTGGGATGGTGTAAAATTAACCACCCCATCAAATAATGAAACGGCAGTTCGGCACGCGGGAAGTTGTCATTCCTACCTCGGTCATGAACCACATTTCTCGCAAATTCTCGTAAACCTCGCAGCATGTTATACACCATTGCGGGGAGTAGAGCCAGGCGCCGGCCAAAGACTAACTTCACAGATGGCAGGATTAAGTTCTGGGTCACCCTTTTTACAGAGTCGGACCCGCCCGAGAAGACATAATCTCGAAGCCAAACCATAAGATACGCGACTAATACTGCTTTTGACGACATCCGATGAGTGAGGTGCCATAAACAGCTATAGGAGCGTTCATCCGATTGTCGGTCCTCGTTTTTCCGGGGATTCTTCTCGCCTAACCTGCTCATTTCGGAGAGCACCTCGCTACGAAAAAGCCCTGGCGGAGTGGAAAACTGCGAGGGATCCTTCTTATCTTGCTTGAAGACGTAATCTCTCCAAGCGGTCACATGAGGCTGTGACCCGCTCTTATCCCTCTTCTGCATATAGTAATGATGACTCGCCACTTCCTTGAAGACGGCCATCATCTCCTCATCTTTGTCCCTCAGGACTTGGAACTCCTTGTTAGTCGAAAAGTACTCCTCATAAGGTTCTGATCCCCAAGGGAGCTTTGATACCTCGTACATTTCATGAAGTGCAAGTCCTAGCTCCCCCACCGGAGTGAAGAAGGTCCCGGTATGGGTATCAAACATCTCCAGGAGCGCGAGGAACATATGCCTATTAATGTCAACGCCTGCATGAGTAGCACGGATTACGGAAAACAGCTCAATCTCTCGGAGCTCAGTCTGAAATCGCGACAGGATCCCGAGTGTCAGTTTGTCCCATTTAGAAACATAATGACACCAACCCTCTACCCGAAATTCTCCCTTCGGGTATGATCGCTCCATTAACAGCATGCGATTTGCAAAGGTCAAAGGACTGAAGGCAAAGGTTTCATTAGGGACCTCACTATAAAGGCTCCCAGGACGCAAAGTTTGGCAACTAAACGAGGGACCGGCTCGCGAAGCAGCCAAGGTATCCCTTTGATTCGAAGTAGCATCAATTGAAAGTGTACCTCCCAATGCCCCTCCTTGAGAAGGAGTAAGTTCCCAGGGCATCCTTCTCTTGGAAGCTAAACGATAGAAGGCCGTCAGCGGCAACTGGCGGTCAAGTTGTCGCATGTACATAATCATGCCTTTTGCAGAGAAGAACCAGTCTTCTTTGATCTTCAGTATCTTTGCCTCAGAGGAGATCAGTCGGTCACCAAACAAAAAGATGGGTTTTAAGAAAGTCACATCCTCGGATTCAGCAGATTTCAGTTTACCGCTCTCCATCATACTCTGGAGGAAAATCGGCAACTGATTCCGAATCTGCAGCATTCCCTCAGGAGGTTGATTCTGTAACATAGCATCCTTCGAGGGTTGATAACTTCCTCATCAAAATTGACTCCCATTTGACAAAGAGAAGCATCCAGAAGGACTTCATTCAGCAAAGGGAATGTCATCAACACTAACACAACAAAAACAAAAGTCAGGCAAAAAAAGCTTTAAGAAGACAAAGTGTGCCAAGCAACCTGGTGCATCATCAGGGTGTAAACCCATGCACGTCAGCAGTGAAGCTTCGGCGCATCATCAGGGTGTAAACCCATGCACGTCAGCAGGGAAGCTTCGGCGCATCATTAGGGTGTGAGCCCATGCGCGTCAGCAGTGAGGCTTCGGCGCATCATCAGGGTGTAAACCCATGCGCGTCAGCAGAAGCTTCGGCGCATCATCAGGGTGTGAACCCATGCACGTCAGCAGTGGAGCTTCGGTGCATCATCAGGGTGTAAACCCATGTGCGTCAGCAGTTAAACCTCGGTGCATAATAAGGGCCTAAACCCATGCACGTTGGCGGGATAAAACCTCGGTGCATCATTAGGACAGAAGCCCATGCGCGTCGACAGCAGAGAGTTAGGGCACACCAACTCAGCCGTATGATCCAAAGCTCATCTGAAAAAAGTAGTGGAAAAGACGACACCCACCCATCACCGCAGGCCAAACGTCGGCCGGAGTCACAATGGTGACAGGAGCATCCTCTTCGGCAAACTCCGCCGGCTCCTTTCCTTTGCCAGCACCGCCGCGAGAAGTCTTGGGGGCCATTCCTTGAGATAAGGAAGTTAGGTTTTTTTTTCCGAAGAAGAACTCTAAAAGGCAAAAGCAAAGAGAGGAATAACTCTCTCTCTCTCCATCTCACGCCTATTTATAGGCACGGTCGCAAGCGTGAACCTATGAAGTGTGACCTCAGCCGTCGCCTCGGGTTCTGTGAGAAGATAACTGCAAATAAATCCAAAAAAATTATCATTAATCCCTTTGGTTATCGAGGCGTTATCATTTGCATTAACTGAGAGGAGCATGCGCCTCATTACTGATGCACGGAGCATCTATGCGCCCGAACAGTCATGCGCCCCAACCACCATGCTTCTTATTCAAAGTATTCCAAAACTTGTCCAAAAGTTTTGAAAACTTTGAAGGGGGTCTTGTAGAAGCATGGAATTTTACGATCAGAAATCCTATGCGCCAAACGCTACATGCGCCACAGAGCTCGGACAAAGCACTTCACACAGCAAAACAGAAAAGTATAGACATTGAAAGAGGACTTTTTATTTACATATAAAAGTCTATTACATGTCTAGAAAAGTTTGTACAAAGGAGAATTCCTACAAAAGAAAAGATCCTAAGTCTACAGCTAGGCGCAGCAATCTCCATGCGCCCACAAATAGGCGCAGCAATCACCATGCGCTCTCAAACGGGCGCATCCTTTCAGCAGTTCAGTTATGTGCATTCTCAGTTATGTGCATCCCTTCAGGAGCTCAGTTATGTGCATCCCTTCAGCAGCTCAGTTATGTGCCACTCTTCCAGCCAGGCTCACCGCCGTCTAAATGCTTCGACTAATGAAGCATTTATTAAACAGAACGAGGGTGGCAATCAACCCTCTAGCTGGAGGAAGAGCTCTCCAAACCGAGAAAGAGAGGAGCACCGCAAATCGACTTGTGGCCAGGAAAGACCGCAATCCAAACCACGGCTAAAGGAGCAGCTTTCAACACAACCAGAATGGGCAACGCCCACTCTGACAGAATAAAGAGCCTCCAAAGCTGCAGCACCGCAATTTCGATATGCGGCTCTTCCAGCATAACGGAGACGAGGCTCGAGCATCCCGATCTTTAGAAGCAACAGGCACCTTCCGCCTGCCTCGGAAGCCCTCGACTCCGACTTTTGGATGTAACAGTCACCTTCAAGTACATCAATGAAGACATTGCGTCGCATCTTCACCCTCGGGAGCATCTTATCAACAGAATGTGCTCGAGCAAACAAATTCACTTCAGGAAGACGTGAGAGAACGAGAAGCAAACTCTCTCCATGCCACTATTTATAGGTCGGGAAAATCAAACCCATGCGCCAAGTGGATGGCTCTCAGAATCCCATGCAATGAATTTGCATTTAATGGATGAACCGGATGCTTTGAATTCAGCTAAGTCAAAAAACGGCTATTTAAAGCACTCGAAGGACATAACAGTCGCACCATTAAAGACGTGTCACGAAGCAGATGCGTTGGTCAGACAGTGCATCACACAGATGCGTCCTTCAACACCAAGCACATCACATAGACGTGCCCTTCAACATCAAGCGCATCACACAGACGCGCCCTTCAACATCAAGCGCATCACACAGACGCGCCCTCCAAACACCAAGCGCCTCCCAAGGATGCGCCCTTCAACACCAAGCGCCTCATAGGAGATGTGCCCCCATGCATCCCCATACGCCTAGTGGAACGCCGATCGATGTGCCCACTCAGCTGTCCATCAAATATCAAAAACATTAAATGCTGAAGTCTGACAGAGTTGGCAGCACGCCTCCCGAAGACTGAACAGTTGACAGCTTTTTCAGAAAATGAAGCGTCGCCAACGTCAGCATCATCTTTACTTTCCTTCGATGTTTACTGCCACGTGGCCGTCCAATCATCTCGCACGCGCCTCCGCAGCCATGCGCCTAAATCTCTGCATGCGCCTCAAAAGCCATGCGCCTCAGACTTTTCACTGATCCCTAAAGACAGAAGGAAAGTCACCATTGAAGCTCTGCATGCACCTCAAAAGCCATGCGCTCCAGACTTCTCTCTGATCCCGAAAGACAGGAGTAAAGTCACTACTGAAGCCTCGCATGCGCCTCAAAAGCCATGCGCCCCGAATAGTTCGTGACTCCTAAAGGTTACGAGCCAAAGTCTCCTCATGCGCCCAATCCTAGGCACATCCTACCAGATTATTCTCCATCAAATCCGAGATATCCGAGCAATGGGTCGACGACACGTATCCTTTGACTCAACTCACCCAAGATCTCAGTAACAGAAATATCTTCTTCTCTGCTACGTGCCGGCTCACAACAGCAACATGAAGAATTCAACCCCTCAATCAAGACGCATCGTCCATGCACCTCCATCAGCAATCACCACGTGGCGTCCCAGCATCCAGGTACATCCTACATATGTGCGCATATGCAGTCAACCTATAAACTATAAATAGAGGGATCATTTCCTTCTTCCACACACATACACAGAGACGAACATACATCTACAGACAGAGACGTCGTACCACCACAGAGGCAGATACAGACACTCAATGTCTTTCTCCTCTTTACAAACTCCAGCATTCAGAGCAACCCAAAACTTCAGAGAACCGATAACCGTCGTCAGATCGTCAACGGAGTCAACGCATTACAACTCGCTCCATCGGCACAAGGGACCCAGATAAACAAAAGTGTACTCCTAGGACTACATCTAAGTCCTATATTGTAACATTATTCTGTTTGTATTGAAATTTGCAATCAAAGGATTTTAATGGCAAACTCATAATAGGTCTCAACGTCTAACTGATACACGTCTTGCTTGTATATTGGATACATGACCTCGCATCCTATTATGCATAACATACTCATATCATAAGCCTATATAAGTGTCCAAGGTCTCATGAGATACCATAGTACCTCATCATAACATCGAATTAGTCTAACAAACCCACTAAGTCTAAATCGAACCCTGTCGATGTATGTCGTCGGTCGAACCCAAGTCACACTCAGACGCTAGAAAATTGATATAATAGTAAACTAACATTCATAATTTCTATAAATAATATTTCATAATTATTTAAGTTATAAATGTCACGCCCCGATTCCGTAGAATCGATAGTCGTTCCCCGGACGTGATGCCGTGCGAACCTAATTTACGATCGCACAAGACATAGTCATAAGGTAATCCGAAACACGATATCTAAGAGAGTACGCAGACAAATTGAATAACAATTGAGTAGGAAGAACTTTGAACTTTATTGATAATAGACATCATTTACAGACTCTATTACAAACTCATGCCGCGCGGGCTTACAACATGACTCAATTAAAAAAGAGTGCCGATGAGATAGTCGTTCCATACATTGCACAATCCCTCAATATACAACAAAGTGTTCCAGCCACCTGGAATGGAGGGAAGCAGAGCCATCTTTCTTTGAGCTGCTGAGAGTCTTCAAAAGTAGAGTGTAGGGGAGAGATCTTCGACGCGCAGTCGAAGCTTCAAAATCTCGAACGTCGTCTATCTAGTTGGCGCGTTCCTCCTGGTTCGCAGGACCTACAAAAAGCGAGGATCAGTACGATCACATGTACTGGCGATAGGCTAATTAAATCCAAGCTCTGCATTTAGTTCAAGTAACTTTAGAAAATATGTTAGCTACTTTTGTGATCTTTCTAACCATCCTATTTGATTTGCATGTTAAAATGTTTTGAGGCAAACATATGGATTCAAGCAATTGTTCTTGTTCAGTCCATATCACATGTCTAAGTTCAAGCAGTGAAGGGTTATGAAGGCCACTGTCAGTGTCAAGGTATTGTGGACTATAGTCGGGTTAGACGACGAGCCTTTCGCGACGGGTAGCGAGCCCTGTGCGAAAGTTCCCGAATCACCACTTCGAGGCATAAGTGGCGCTTGCTACAATGCGTTCCTCCCGGGCCGAATCGGTTCCTTGGCCTTGGCAACCGTTCGAGGAAACTACTCCTTGTCGACAAGTTGTCCAATGGCCGATAGCAGAGTCATGAAAAATTCTCTCTCTTTTCTAGAACCTTTAGCTTTTCCTTTTAGGTGCAAAACTTATAATTTCTTTAACTTATTCAGTTCATTCACTTTATCTGTATCGTTACGATAAACTTTAATCGATTCATTCATTACTTTGCATAGGCTAAGTAAAATTGTATAAGAAAGTAAGCATTCAGTTTTTAATGTCGGGCAGTTCGATAGCAAGTGTTTCGTGAAGAATCGTGCCATAATTTCATTGATTCTACACTATGATGACAAGCATTGCTTTTAAGTTTTATATTCAAACTTTGAAATAGAGGGTCGAGGCGAAGGAGGTCAGACACTCGCCTTAGACTTGCTTCGGGCGAGAACTGGTTGGCTACGCTACTCGTCGCCTACGCGATTACCTACAATCGCATAAGCAACTAGATTAGAACATTGGGCTATTCCAGGAATTCGATATGAATGCGAAATTCAAAAATGCAAGGCATGAAAACTGTAGTGCCCCGTCCCGCAAAAGTCAATCGGAGGAATCGAATCGCCGAGGGCGTTCGGCCTTAGCCTTGCAACGGCTTGCTCGGAGACATCGCTCAGGTGGGGTAGTTTCGGTGAACTCTCCTCATCTTTGCCTTCACATAATAAATCGTGTTTTCAACTTGCACAAGTTAGGCTTGATAATAAAAGCTACGCATCCACATAGCTAAGGGAATTATCCCGACGGGTCAAAATGAGTTAGAACATGGAAAACGTCCCATGGTCGGCTTAGAGTTGGTGCACGGCGTGCTTTAAAAATGACACTCGGTCCTTCGTCCCGTGGCTTGGGAGAAGGAAAGTTGGTCTTCGGTGCGAAAGCTGAGAGTTAGCCTAAGTCATAGGCGTCGCCCGCACAAATGCTTGCTAAAGCATGCACGGTTCTGTCCCGCAAGGCTTGGCATAGCCTTTGCTCGTCCCTTGGGTTAAGTTGTAGGCTTGAGTGAGTTAGGCAAAGTAATGCCGGTCGACCTAAGTTATTCTACGTGCTATCCCGCTCATTCTACGGTTGTCAAGATAAATAGTCCCACGACCCCAAGGCCCGTCATATGAAGTATGACTTGGGCGACAATAATGCGTAGAACACGAGTCAGTTTAGAGGCACGAGCCACGGTTGGTTCAGTGGAATGTTAGCCACGGTCGGTCGATACTTAAGGAAACACGTTATGTTCAAGTTAAGTTGGAAGGCTATGCAGTAGCCGTTCCCTGAGTTCAAAGAACGTTAAGTCTAAGCGATGGTTAGTCGCCGAGGCAATCCTGGTTAGGGGCTCTGCAAAGGAAGTATGAAAAATGGAAAGAGTAAAACAACTAAGTAAATGAATTGATCACATAAGAAATTAAAGCCCCAAACTGTATTCTAAAACACTCCATGTAACCCTTATGAACTTGGACAACTTGTCGACAAGGGTTGGTTTCTTCGAGCGGAATTCCGGGGCCACGGGACCGTCTCGGCCTAGGAAGAAACTGGTTGTAGCCGAGCTGGGTAATAGGCAACGCTGGTTAGGCGATCGGTAAGACGGGGACCTGCATCGGGGCTCGCTACCTGCGTTGCAGGGGTCCCGTATTACCAGGCTACGTCCAAGGCGGCTGGTTAGGCCAATCCCATAACAAACACTTAATAAAAGATTGTTTTCAACTAACATGGTAAGTTTTGTGTCGGCACGGGCGGCAATCCGTATGTGTGCCTTTGGATTGAGTTGAATATGTGTGAGTTAAAAAGACACAATGTCGAAGCCTAAGATTTGGCTACAGCGAAGGCGACGTGCTTCGGCACGAGATGTGGCGTCGACTGTTAAGTTGCGAGTTAAGTCAAAAAGGGCCGTAGGGCATGTTGTGTGAAGTTACGTTGAGTTATTGAAGCACGAATCGAGTCCATGGCACAACCGAGTCGTTATGTCCCAGAGTTTGGCACAAAAGACAAGTATAAGTCGGTGCATCAACAATGCAAGCACGAGAAAGGTCTAGAGGCAAGGAAATGGAGTCTTTCGTGTAGCTGCGTCTCTGATTATGGTCGTAAGGCAAACACGACATGATAGGTTAACGTTGTTGGCACGGGAAGTGGTCTAAAGACGAAGTGTGAGTTAACGTGACATTACAAGCACGGGATGGTTTTGACACACAAGTTGCGCTAAGGCGCCGGTCCTAAAACTGATCCTAAGGCAAGAATAGAAAGACAATCGAAAAAGGGTTTATGTTACACAAAGTAAATGAAACGTGTAGGTTTTGTATGGGTGGGCGAGAAGCTCACTCCACCAGTACAGTGGTACTGACACCCACACAGTGTTTCATGTGCAGGCACAGGTAGAAGCTCGTGGCGCGGAGCTCGCTTGGATGCGTCGAGGCACGGAGTTCCTTGGCGAGTCGAAGCGTGCGCCCGCGTGGATTGAAGACTTATACAGGACATAATGTATGGACATCGCCTTCCGAAGCTTTCGCTGGATTCAAGTGTTATATCGAGAGATGAGAGAGAGCAGAGTGACTTGTAAATGAGAGAAAAGTGAGCACGAGAGACATTGTAATTTGGCCTTGCGCCCACAAATGTAAATCTTGTATTCAACATCAATAAAGAGCTTCTTTTGAATGACTTGTGTTCATGTGTTCTTCTTTATATTCCGCTGCTATAAATCAATGTCTCTGCACGGGACTTCTGTGCGACGACCCCGTCGCAGCCGCTGTAATCGGCCGTTATGGAACTCGCCTTGCACGAGCGCAATCTAGGCTCGTGCGGCATCACGCCTTAGCGAGGACGATCGCTCCTACGGGAGCGGGGCGTGACATAATTTCGGGGCATGACATAATGGTATCAGAGCACGGCTTTACGTCCTTGGACCGCCGATTGAATTCTTTAACTTTGATGTTTCCGCAAAACTCTGTTGCTTCCGCAAGTTGTTATCGTTGGTGCGCTCTCTCTCAAATGTCTCTCGGCATGTCCATACAATAAGTCTAATATTTTCAAAAGCTCGTACAAGCGTTCAATCTAACGCATCGGTAGGTCGTTGCCAAATGCGTCAATAGGGCCTTTGCGCCGAACGTTGCAAACTTGACTCGATAGAGAACAGGTGCTAATGTTAGCAAGTCGCGCGCATGCCTAATTAGTCCAATATCGACCCTAGCAATTGAGCATGCAAACTCGGAATATAGTCCGCACAGGATGGCTATTTACACGGCCTTTTGGCTAAGTTGTGTTTTGCATCGCGCACCTCGACCTTTTGGTGCAAACGAGTCGCGAGCGATATTAAGTATCGTTCGGTCGGAAACGGAGATATACTTAGAGTGTCTATCGGTAGGAACGCTATCGGACTAACGCTTAGGCGTACACGAAAGATTGATTTGGATTTCGAGGATAAGGTGCGAACGACTTAGTGCGTCGATACGACACAAGCGACTACGCTAGCGATTCGTCGAACGAATCTGAAGGATGTCTTAGCGAATGACGTGAATGTGATTGAGGACTAGATCGTATGGCTCGAATCCGAGTGGTGTATGGTTCGTCTTGGAAATTGTTCGAGTGAATATTGAGGATTACGAGTATGTCAGCGAGGCGATGCGATCGCACAAAGCCTTAGAACGCGTCATGCTTAGTTGGTTGTGACTTCGAATGTCCCGAACGAGCATCTCATTCGAACAACTAGTGAATGAGCAACGCGAGTTAGAAAACGATTCGGAACGATGAATGAAAATGATTGGTCTTGGTCGAGGAAACTTAGAGGATCGTACGTGCGATATCGGATTGATGAAAATGAAATGTGATTTGAGTTTTGAACAAAACGATCTTGAAACGAGCTTGAGGAATAGCGACTGAACGTGATATTGAATATCGAGGAATGGTGGTACATCCAACTCGGACAATAGCATTAGTCGCACGACTCGAAATTGGTTGCAAAGGAAGATTGTCAGGTTACGCATGTCGTCGATGGTATTGAGGCGTATCAAAGATCGATATGCGATAACTCGGGGGTACTCTGACTCGACAAGTAACGATCGTGCAAATGTTATTGTTTCGATGGATGCTATGATCGGGATATTAAAATATGTCGAGGAAAGGATAGACTTCGCTCGAGGATTTTCTAAGTTGAACGAATGACGATCGATCTATCAAACATGGCTTGGATGAAAAATAGAATGTTTGGATTTGCTTCGTCGATAACCACAATATTGACGTTCTTGTCTTGTGCGAGCGCTACTCTAGCCTCGTACATGCGTCATACCGATTAGGGCGATCACTCTGCGTGAGCGCTGGTATGGTGATTCATACAGCGGGAGTGGTCGAACTTGCACGGTGCGACAGATTGTGCTTCGACTTATGGTTTGACGCGAGGATAGACTCGAGATTGAATTGGTGTGCTTGTCGATTGAACTTGAGGATTGAGTAGGTCCAATCCGCGTATCGAGAATGAATGAGTCTAAACTCAAACAAGAGTTATACCCCGATGAGAATGATTATTCCGCGGAAGCGTTGCATGGTGATTCATGAACCGCCGTGGATAATCGGACTCGCGTGAGATTAGGGCACAACGTATTGTCGAGCTAGATGACCTCGTGATCGAATACATGAATTGGTTAGAATTGATGATTTGAATGGACTCGAATTCGTTGTGCGGCGCAACGAATGTCTTGATGCGGATAGGTGATCGTGCTCGATGTTTAGAGTTCTGAGTGCTGCGAGCTTGGGTAGAAGACCCCGTATGATCGACTTTGGTTGACCCTAGGATTGGGGTCAGTGTTGGCATTATTGTTCGGGAACTATGATTCCAATCCTGACATTGACTTAGCCTCGAAAAGAAATGGCCTAGCGGTTAGGCGAGACGCCCTGTTTCAAATGTTAGCAATCGGAAGGATTGATCTTGAGGATTGGCATTGGATGGATAGCGTGAATCACGAATGTAGAAAACCCTGCTCACGAGATTCGGCTGACATGCATATATTTTAGGGACGCCTGGGTATGTGCACGATGCGACTCGAGTGAGAATGACAAATTTTCTATCATGCGGCTTGGCTGAATACATGTATTTTGGAGACGCTTGGAATGCGTGCACGATCCAGCCAAGTGATACGACGAGTTCAAGCAAGGCTTGAAAAAGAGAGAGTGTCGAGACCTTGGAATCGTGTTAAAGGAAAAGATTGATTGTAGTGCGAGCGTGGCTCGGAATTGAAGGAACGCGTAGACGAAATGTGTACGATTAAGTCTTGGCCATAGAAATGGTAGGATAGCTTGCCTCCAGGAAATTCTCGAGGATGAGACTTGTTCTGAGTGGTGTATGATGTAGTGCCCTGTCCCGCAAAAGTCAATCGGAGGAATCGAATCGCCGACGGCGTTCGGCCTTAGCCTTGCAACGGCTTGCTCGGAGACATCGCTCAGGTGGGGTAGTTTCGGTGAACTCTCCTCATCTTTGCCTTCACATAATAAATCGTGTTTTCAACTTGCACAAATTAGGCTTGATAATAAAAGCTACGCATCCACATAGCTAAGGGAATTATCCTGACGGGTCAAAATGAGTTAGAACATGGAAAACGTCCCACGGTCGGCTTAGAGTTGGTGCACGGCGTGCTTTGAAAATGACACTCGGTCCTTCGTCCCGTGGCTTGGGAGAAGGAAAGTTGGTCTTCGGTACGAAAGCTGAGAGTTAGCCTAAGTCATAGGCGTCGCCCGCACAAATGCTTGCTAAAGCATGTACGGTCCTGTCCCGCAAGGCTTGGCATAGCCTTTGCTCGTCCCTTGGGTTAAGTTGTAGGCTTGAGTGAGTTAGGCAAAGTAATGTCGGTCGACCTAAGTTATTCTACGTGCTGTCCCGCTCATTCTGCGGTTGTCAAGATAAATAGTCCCACGACCCCAAGGCCCGTCATATGAAGTATGACTTGGGCGACAACAATGCGTAGAACACGAGTCGGTTTAGAGGCACGAGCCTCATTCTGCGGTTGTCAAGATAAATAGTCCCACGACCCCAAGGCCCGTCATATGAAGTATGACTTGGGCGACAACAATGCGTAGAACACGAGTTGATTTAGAGGCACGAGCCACGGTTGGTTCAGTGGAATGTTAGCCACGGTCGGTCGATACTTAAGGAAACACGTTATGTTCAAGTTAAGTTGGAAGGCTATGCAGTAGCCGTTCCCTGAGTTCAAAGAACGTTAAGTCTAAGCGATGGTTAGTCGCCGAGGCAACCCTGGTTAGGGGCTCTGCAAAAGAAGTATGAAAAATGGAAAGAGTAAAACAACCAAGTAAATGAATTGATCACATAAGAAATTAAAGCCCCAAACTGTATTCTAAAACACTCCATGTAACCCTTATGAACTTGGACAACTTGTCGACAAGGGGTGGTTTCTTCGAGCGGAATTCCGGGGCCACGGGACCGTCTCGGCCTAGGAAGAAACTGGTTGTAGCCGAGCTGGGTAATAGGCAACGCTGGTTAGGCGATCGGTAAGACGGGGACCTGCATCGGGGCTCGCTACCTGCGTTGCAGGGGTCCCGTATTACCAGGCTACGTCCAAGGCGGCTGGTTAGGCCAATCCCATAACAAACACTTAATAAAAGATTGTTTTCAACTAACAGGGTAAGTTTTGTGTCGACACGGGCGGCAATCCGTATGTGTGCCTTTGGATTGAGTTGAATATGTGTGAGTTAAAAAGACACAATGTCGAAGCCTAAGATTTGGCTACAGCGAAGGCGACGTGCTTCGGCACGAGATGTGGCGTCGACTGTTAAGTTGCGAGTTAAGTCAAAAAGGGTCGTAGGGCATGTTGTGTGAAGTTACGTTGAGTTATTGAAGCACGAATCGAGTCCATGGCACAACCGAGTCGTTATGTCCCAGAGTTTGGCACAAAAGACAAGTATAAGTCGGTGCGTCAATAATGCAAGCACGAGAAAGGTCTAGAGGCAAGGAAATGGAGTCTTTAATGTAGCTGCGTCTCTGATTATGGTCGTAAGGCAAACACGACATGATAGGTTAACGTTGTTGGCACGGGAAGTGGTCTAAAGACGAAGTGTGAGTTAACGTGACATTACAAGCACGGGATGGTTTTGACACACAAGTTGCGCTAAGGCGCCGGTCCTAAAACTGATCCTAAGGTAAGAATAGAAAGACAATCGAAAAAGGGTTTATGTTACACAAAGTAAATGAAACGTGTAGGTTTTGTATGGGTGGGCGAGAAGCTCACTCCACCAGTACAGTGGTACTGACACCCACACAGTGTTTCATGTGCAGGCACAGGTAGAAGCTCGTGGCGCGGAGCTCGCTTGGATGCGTCGAGGCACGGAGTTCCTTGGCGAGTCGAAGCGTGCGCCCGCGTGGATTGAAGACTTATACAGGACATAATGTATGGACATCGCCTTCCGAAGCTTCCGCTGGATTCAAGTGTTATATCGAGAGATGAGAGAGAGCAGAGTGACTTGTAAATGAGAGAAAAGTGAGCACGAGAGACATTGTAATTTGGCCTTGCGCCCACAAATGTAAATCTTGTATTCAACATCAATAAAGAGCTTCTTTTGAATGACTTGTGTTCATGTGTTCTTCTTTATATTCCGCTGCTATAAATCAATGTCTCTGCACGGGACTTCTGTGCGACGACCCCGTCGCAGCCGCTGTAATCGGCCGTTATGGAACCCGCCTTGCACGAGCGCAATCTAGGCTCGTGCGGCATCACGCCTTAGCGAGGACGATCGCTCCTACGGGAGCGGGGCGTGACAAAAACCATCAAAACATTCACGAAAATGCATTCATGAAAATCCGAGGCCAAAGCCAAAACCAAACAAGTGCGGCATAAAAAACAGAGCAACGGGAGGTCTCTTGCGACTCAGCCGCAGAGCCAATTCTCGAGGCGCAACCCACTGAATATGGGACTTGGTTCCGAAGAAGCCACTCCATAACGAGGAATAAATCTTAATTCAACCATTCCCGTTCGACCGATTCAGCCGATTTCGATCTATCGGTCCCGACTGTACCGGTAGCGACAGTGTTCCTTTCTTGTGCACCCTATTGGACGGAAACGGAGCACGATGTAGGGACGGGGCACTACACCATAACCAACTAATAAAAAATTTTATCCTCGAAACTTAAGAATAGAACCTACCTCTAAGAGAACAATGAAGGAAATTTTTCCTTCATCTCCGATTTAAGTTCCCCGGTCGACTCTTCGACCGAATGGTTTCTCCAGAGTACGCAGACGAGAGGGATCGCTCGATTCTGAAGCAACTTATCCTTGCGTTCCAAGATTTGAACGGGTACTTCGACGTAGGACAACTCTGCCTTCAGCTCCAGTTGGCCAAAATCTACCACGTGGCTTGGATCGTGCACGTACTTCCACAACTGAGAGACATGGAAAATATTGTGTACATCCGTGAGCGCTGGCGGCAGGGCAATTTGATAGGCAACTGGGGTGACTCGTTTAATTACCTCGAATGGCCCAACAAATCTTGGACTTAGTTTTCCCTTTGCGCCGAACCGAGTAACTCCACGCATGGGCGTCACTTTAAGAAATACGTGATCGTCTTCTGCAAATTCGAGGGATCGATGATGGACGTCTGTGTAAATTTTTTGTCGACTCTGAGCAATCTTTAATCTTTCTCGAATGAGCCTAACTTTCTGCACGGTCTGTTCCACCAGCTCCGGGCCGAGAATCTGTCGCTCCTCGACTTTGTCCCAGCAAATGGGTGACCTACACTTTCGTCCGTACAAAGCTTCGTACGGTGGCATCTGGATGCTGGATTGATAGCTATTGTTGTATGCAAATTCGGTCAGGGGTAGAAAAACATCCCAACTCGACTTAAAGTCAATTGTGCAGAGCCGTAACATATCTTCGAGAATCTGATCACACGCTCTGTTTGGCCATCGGTCTGAGGATGATAAGATGAGCTGAACTGCAACTTAGTGCCTAGAGCCAAGTGAAGGCTATTCCAGAAGTGCGATAGAAATCGTCCATCTCGATCGGAGACTATGGATACAAGAACTCCGTGCAGCCGTACTATCTCGTCAAGGTAAATCTCAGCCAAATGATCAACGTTCCAAGTAACTTTAATAGCAATGAAGTGCGCTGACTTGGTCAGTCAATCGACGATGACCCAGATATATGGTATTATTTTCCCGTGGCGTCTTCGGCAGACCAACTATAAGATTGCGCACGCCATGCCATAGAGATAGTGATGCCACAATTTCAATGCAAACACAATCGCCGCTAACTCTAAGTCATGGGTAGGATAATTTTTCTCGTACGGCTTAAACTGTCGGGAAGCAAAAGATATCACCTTGATCCGTTGCATCAGCACACACCCAAACCCTGACCGGACGCATCGCTGAATATCTGAAATCCCTCAATCCCTTGTGGAAGTGCAAGTATCGGGGCCAAGACGAGCCGCTGCTTTAACTCCTGGAAGAAAGCTTCACATTCGACTGACCATTCAAATGTAACTCCTTTCTGGGTGAGACAAGTCAGAGGCGACGCGATCTTCGTAAAATCTTTCATGAAGCATCTGTAATATCCTGCTAAGCCAAGGAAGCTTCGAATCTCGTCGAAGGACGCTGGCCGTTTTTAATCAACAACGGCTTCAACTTTCTTTGGGTCAACTGTAATGCCTTCAACAAAAATGATGTGTCCGAGGAATAAGACGCTGCTCAGCCAGAATTCGCATTTGCTCTGCTTTGCGTACAACTGATTCTCTCGAAGGGTCTGAAGCACGGTCCGCAGATGCTCAACATGTTGTCGTTTATCCTTTGAGTAGACAAGTATATCGTCAATAAAAACTACGACGAACTTGTCGAGGAAGGGTCGAAACACCCAATTCATTAAATCCATAAAGGCTGCAGGGGCGTTCGTTAGGCCGAATGGCATTACCAGGAACTCGTAATGGTCGTAACAAGTGTGGAAGGCTGACTTCGACACGTCGTCCGGCTTGATCTTGAGTTGATGGTACCCCGAGCGAAGATCAATCTTGGAAAATACCGTAGCGCCTTGCAACTGATCGAACAAGTCGTCTATGCGGGGCAGTGGATATTTATTTCGGACGGTGGCTTTATTGAGCTCTCGGTATTCAATGTAAAGTCGCATTGAACCGTCTTTCTTTCGGACAAACAACACGGGCGCTCCCCATGGCGAGATGCTAGGCCATATGAATCCCTTCTCGAGCAGCTCTTGCAACTGGACTTTGAGTTCCTTTAGTTCAGTAGGCGCCATTATGTACGAGGTTTTGGAGATCGGTCGAGTGTCGGAGAATGTATCGATAGTGAACTCAATCTCTCGATTGGATGGCATGCCGGGTAGCTCGTCCGGGAACACATCGGGAAATTCTGCCACAACGTCAGTCTGACCCGCATTTGCACCATCCCGTCGCATGTCTCGGACGGATGCTAGATAGCCTTCATACCCGGAATACAGCATCCGTCGAGCAGATAGTACGAGGATCACCATGCAGGTCGGCGATGCCTCACCATACGAATAGCAGAATTCTGACACTCCAGGTATACGGAATGTTATTGTCTTTTATGCACAGTCTATGGTTGTATTGCACGGACCGAGCCAAACCATCCCCAATATAATGTCATAGTCTTGAATGTTTAGGAATATCGCATCGAGACCGACCCTTTGACCACCTATACAAATGATTCTATCTCCGTAGACTAAATTTGCAAGTAGCGACGTGCCCGATGGTACATGAACACTAAGATCCAGGCCTAACTGTGTCACAGGAAATTTGTGTTCGATGACGAAATCTGCCGATATAAAACTATGTGTAGAACATGAATCAAACAGTACACGAGCAGGCTTATTATTGAAAAGTAATATACCTGTCATGACCGTATCCGATGCAACCGCTTCGTCTCGGATCATGGCATAGATGCGGCCCTGGGAATTGGGGCGACGGTCTTGGCCATTCTGTAGCGCGGTCTGATGAGCCCGAGGTGCTTGGCCTCGGTCTTGCTGATTTTGAGGGGAGCATTGGTCCAGTTTGGCTTCGAAAAAGCTACGCGCGACGTGTCCTACGTTACTGCACAAGAAGCATCTTCCGCTCTTCTTTAGAGATTCGCTGACATCGTGCCCTACTTTGCGGAAGTAGCCGCAGACCACTCGATTCTTGCCGTGGTAGTCGCCTCCGTTGTCGCGATTTTTACGCTTATATGAATTTTTACCTCCGGTGTCGCCATGGCGCTTGTGACTGTATGTATGCACAGTGCCGGTGGCGACTGGAGGGTATTCTGTCTCAAGACGAAGGGCGTGGTTGAGTGACTCGTCCATAGTCGGGTACACAGGCACCGAAACATGGACTCTGATAGAGGAATACAGACCCACTTCAAATCGTCGAGTGCGACTTGCAAGCGTATGCAGACATGCTCCAGCAAATTTAGCTAGTCGATTGAATTCTGCCGCGTACTGTCTGGCCGTCATATTCCCTTACCTCAGCTGTATAAATTCATTTTCTTTTTCCCGTTGCACCGCTGCGAAAAGATATTCAGTCTCGAACTCCTTTCTGAATGTAGCCCAGGAGACCGCTGTTGCCTCGTCTTCACGTCGAATTGCACGCTTGTGCACGACCCACCAATCGTGGGCGTTCATTCGAAGTAGGAGTTGAGCACACGCGACTTTTGTCACGCCCCGACTCGCCGAATCGGTCGCCATCGCCTTGACTCGATATAAATCGATCCCCACGGATCGGGACGTGATGCCGTGCAAGTCTGTGATGGACTTGCACAAGGCAATGATGTGCGCTTGGAAATTCCTTTTCTTGACTCGACGCGTTGAAATTAAACAGTACAGAGAGTTGAAAACATAGCATAGGAAGAAACTTAGCTTTTTATTCATAAACTTGCAAAATATGTGCAAGGTCATATTTACATTACATATGCCGTTGCGGCTACATCTTTGAAACACAAAAGAAAGCTATCGACACGCTCGCCTTGAAATAATCCTCGGCGTTCCATACATTCATGCCCCTTTATACATTTGAACAAAAGCCTTCGGTCTGAATTGGGCATCAAAATACTTCAAAATAGGAGAGCTTCGTGCCGCCTCCCGTTCTTCAGCTCCAGCTTAGTCTCGAGCTCCCGCAGCACGCTCGTTACCTGGGGAGTTGGGGGTTAGCACACTTGCTAGTGGATGGGACGAACCCACTCGTCTAAACCGACACTGCTTATTAAGGATTCAGGCATACGAAGTGATCTTTATATTTAGAACTATATGAGTTGTAGTTCATATCGAAGGCACATTTTAAACGATAACAACATAACCCATTTAAAGGCATTCTTACCACGGCCGTTCTCCTTTCCTGCACAAAATATACATGATACTTACCACCTGCACAAGACAATAGGTGAGCATGCAATCTATCCTATATGAGGTCATTGGTGATATCGACACCAAGAAGGACGATTACGTAGCCTTGCGACGCGCCCTCCAGTCTAGGTAGCGAGCCTAACTGGAGGTCTCGCAATGCCTCGCGCCAAAGCACGATTTTCATAATTTCCTCCTAGGCCGATTCGGTCCCAGGGCCCCAGGTACCATCTCGAGGAAAGCTCACCTTGTGCACAAGTCGTCCTTGACCATGCGAATGTATGAACAGTTATATATGTATGAAGTAAATTGCATAGCGTAACCATTATCAATTCACATAATCATTCCTACTCGCGCAAGGGTCCTTTCCCCCGAAACCGTACGTTCTGATTTAGCATCCCGTAGGCACCAAATTCTCCGAGGCATGATGTACCGCCACCAAGGTTTTCGTAGTTGTGTTTTTGCATAGCATGAAATATAGTCTATCTCTTTCTTAGTGTGAACCTATCGTTTCAGAGTTAACTTTTCTAGGTTGATATATTATCCCGAGCTCTTGATCTTAGTGGCAAGCATACATCCCGTTAGCATCATCGATTTGAACGTTGAACTTTAAGAATTTAGTTGGCGGGAAGGAGTAGAAAAGAAGGGGCCGAAGAACCACCCACTTAAGGAGATTGCGCCGAGAGTAGGAGGACGCTTCGCGACGGTCAAGCGTCAGTAACACGAACTCCTGAAATGGCACGAGCATCGAATTAGAACCCTTCCTTCAATCCTTCCTTCGAAATCCCCAAAGACGCATTCAGAAATCGACGCGAAAGCACACTATCAAATCCACGCAACAAATCGTTCTGAAAGCCAAGAAAACCAATAAAACCAACGGCAGACGGGTTGCGTCGCTCCCTTTAGAGTTCCTTCGCCAAGACGCTTCCTACCGCATCTAGGACTTATTCCAACAGTAGTCGATCCATTAGTTGGAACGGTACTCATATCACTCGTCCAAATCGATTTTATTGATGCCATGGTTTTTTGTATACAAACTCGTCGCCGAGTCAGACTAGCCATTTATGTTCCCGACCATGTCTGACTTGGCACGAGCCTATTACATAGTGCTTCGCCCCAACGGGAGCGGGGCACTACATAATATACCACTAAGAAAAAGTTTCGTCCCGAAACTTAAGAACAAGGGTCTGACCTTCGTCGGCGAAAAGTGAAGGGTACTTCTCCCTCATCTCCGCCTCTAGCTCCCACGTCGACTCCTCGACGGAATGGTTGCGCCAGAGTACGCGAACCAAGGACATCGATCGGCTCTGCAGGATCTTTTCTTTACGGTCCAAAATTTGCACGGGCTCCTCCGAGTATGATAGATCAGCGCGTAGCTCCAACTGATCGAAACTAACCACATGACTTGGGTCATGCACGTACTTCCGAAGTTGGGAGACATGGAAGACGTCGTGCACTTCGGCCAGGACAGGAGGTAGCGCGATCCGGTAAGCAACGGTCGCTACTCTTTCGAGAATCTCGAAGGGCCCAACGAATCTTGGACTCAGCTTGCCCTTTACCCCGAATCGCATGACGCCCCGCATCGGCGTCACCTTCAGAAACACATGCTCCCCAACCAAGAACTCTAACGGTCGTCGACGAGTGTTCGCGTAACTCTTTTGTCGACTCTGAGCAATGCGGAGCCTATCTCGAATCATGCGGACCTTCTCGACGACTTGTTCGACTAGTTCTGGCCCGAGCACCTGTCGCTCCCCGACTTCGTCCCAGCAAATCGGCGATCGACACTTCCTCCCGTAAAGTGCCTCGTAGGGGGCCATTTGGATGCTTGATTGGTAACTATTGTTGTATGCGAACTCCGCGAGCGGCAAGTGCGTGTCCCAGCTGGTCTTCAAATCTATCGCACACAGACGTAGCATATCCTCCAGGATCTGATTCACTCTTTCAGTCTGGCCATCGGTTTGCGGGTGGTACGCGGAGCTAAGGTTCAACTTAGTGCCCAGCGCCGCCTGTAGACTCGTCCAGAAACGTGATAGGAATTGCCCGTCTCTGTCCGAAATGATTATGGCAGGTACCCCGTGCAGTCTGACGATCTCGTCGAGATAAATCTGAGCTAACCGATCGACGCTCCATGATGCTTTAATAGCGAGGAAGTGAGCGGATTTGGTCAAACGATCGACAATGACCCAAATCGCATCATTCCCCCGCGACATCTTCGGAAGGCCCATGATGAAATCCATAGAGATGTCATTCCACTTCCATACTGGAATGTCGAGGTTCTGTAGCTCCCCGCCTGGTCTTTGATGCTCGGCCTTCACCCGTTGACAGGCCATACACTGTGACACAAACGTCGCCACGTCTTTCTTCATGCCGTGCCACCAAAAGGTCGTGCGCAGGTCCTTATACATTTTGGTACTCCCGGGGTGCAACAAGTACTTTGCATAATGGGCCTCCGTAAGAATCTCCTTTCTAAGTTCAGCATGGTCCGGCACGCAGATCCTCCCCTTCATCCGCGTCATTCCGCCCTCGTCCACCACAAAGTCGGTCGCCTTTCCCGTCGAAATCAGCTCGCGCATCTTCTTCAGGAATGGGTCGTCCTCCTGTGCGGTCTTTATTTTGTTGTGCAAGCTCGACTCAAGGTGCAATTGGGCCAATCGTGCCCCACGGTAACGAATTCGGAGTTCGATGCCCATCTCCGCCAAGTCTCGCTGTATGTTACGGTTGATAGACAAGCACCCTGCAAACATTCTACTCAGCGCGTCTGCCACAACGTTCCCCTTACCTGGCGTGTACTCGATAGTCAGATCGTAGTCCTTGATGAGCTCGAGCCAACGCCGCTGCCGTAAGTTCAGGTCCCGTTGAGTGAAGATGTATTTGAGGCTCTTGTGGTCCGTATAGATGCGACAAGCTACACCATAAAGATAGTGCCGCCATAGCTTCAACGCGAACACAATAGCCGCCAACTCAAGATCATGCGTAGGGTAATTCTTCTCGTGTTGCTTCAATTGTCTCGAAGCGAACGAAATCACCTTATCCCTTTGCATAAGCACGCATCCCAAACCCGTCCGCGATGCATCGCTAAATATCTGAAACCCTTCTGGCCCGTCCGGAAGTGCAAGGATCGGCGCTGAGACGAGCCGTTTCTTCAACTCTTGGAAGCTCGATTCGCAGGCATCGTTCCACTCGAATGCGACTCCCTTCTGGGTGAGGCGAGTCAGAGGCGACGCAATTTTAGCAAAATCCTTCACGAATCTATGGTAGTAGCCCGCCAAGCCGAGGAAACTTCGGATGTCGCCTGCTGAGGTAGGCCGCTTCCATTCAACTATTGCTTCGATCTTCTTTGGGTCCACCGTGACGCCTTCAGCGGAGACAACATGCCCAAGGAACGTCACGCTGTTCATCCAGAACTCGTACTTGCTTAGCTTGGCGTAGAGTTGATGTTCACGCAGAGTCTGTAGCACCGTCTTCAAATATTCCACGTGCTCGTCCTTGCTCTTTGAATATATGAGAATGTCGTCGATGAATACAACGACAAATTTGTCTATGAACGGTCGGAATACCCGGTTCATTAGGTCCATGAACGCGGCAGGAGCGTTGGTCAAGCCGAAAGGCATGACTAGAAATTCGTAGTGACCATATCGGGTTCGGAAGGCGGACTTCGGCACGTCCTCGGACTTGATCTTCAATTGATGGTAGCCTGAGCGAAGATCAATCTTGGAAAACACCGTCGCCCCTTGCAGCTGGTCAAACAGATCATCTATTCTCGGTAACGAGTACTTGTTTCGTACCGTGGCTTTGTTGAGTTCCCGATAATCGATGCACAGCCGCATCGATCCATCCTTCTTCCTCACAAACAACACTGGGGCACCCCACGGGGAGACACTAGGGCGAATGTATCCGCGATCCAGTAACTCCTGCAGTTGTGCCTTCAGTTCCTTCAGCTCTGCCGGCGCCATTCGATAGGGTGCTTTGGATATCGGTCGGGTGTCCGGGAAGGTGTCGATGCTGAATTCTATCTCTCGGTCTGGCGGCATCCCTGGCAACTCGTCTGGGAATACATCAGGAAATTCTGCTACGACTTCTGTCTGGGCCGTGCTTGCAATATCCGTTCTTGTGTCTCGAACTGATGCTAGGTATCCGCTGCACCCGGAATGCAACATACGCCTTGCCGAAATCGCCGATATCACCATTGCCGACTTTGATGCCGCTCCGCATGAATAGGAGAACTCGGTTTCGCCCGGAAGGCGGAACACAACTCTCTTCTCCGCGCACTCGATCGTTGCGTGGCATGCACCCAACCAATCCATACCGATGATTATATCGTACTCCTTGACGTCGAGGACGATAACTTCCAAGGATAGATTTTTCCCTCCGATGCATATGTAACCGTCCCTACAAATATGAGTGGCAGGCATATCCACTCCCGATGGAGTGCTAACGCTAAGATTCATATCTAAAAGTTGCATAGGTAATTCATTTTCTTTTACAAAGTCAGCTGATATGAAACTATGCGTTGCACCCGAATCGAACAATACCCTAGCAGGCACATTTTTATAGAGTAGTATACCTGTCACGACAGTGTCGGATGCATAGGATTCGTCCCGCGTTAGTGCGTAGACTCGGCCTTGCGCCCCTTGGCGATTTTGTGGGTTCACGGGCACCGCGTTTGCGCCATGGGCGGGAGGCGCCCTGTTCTGGTTCTGGACGTCCCTTGGTGGATGTTGGTTCGCCCTCCCCATTCGACAATCTACCGCCTTGTGACCTAGCTGGCCACACTTGAAGCATCCCCCTCGGCAGTCGACCGCCAGATGTCCCATCTTGCCGCAGCGATGGCAACGTACGCCTGGGTGAGGCCCCCGATACTCGGTCGTGTTCTGGCGCTTTGGCGCACCAGATCCTCCCGCGTCGTTAGGACGCTTGTTGAAGTTGTTGCGGATGCTTGATCCGCCCTTCTGCGATGTTCGACCGAAGACTCGCTCCATCTCTAGAGCGGCGTTATATGATTCTCTGTACGTCTGGCATCTCTGGTTCATGACGTCCCGACGTAAATCTTCATTCAGGCCTTGCTGGAAGCGCTCGCACCACGCCTCTGCGTTCGGTAGAAAGGCCCCGGCAAACTTCGCTAGCTTTGCGAACTTCGCGTCGTAGTCTTCCACGGACAGGTTTCCTTGCTTCAAGGACATGAATTCCTCTTCCTTCTGTCGACGAAGGGCGCGAGGAATGTATTGCTCGAGGAAGGCCCGTTTGAACGTCTCCCACGAGATCTTGGCGTTGGAGTTGGACCCTTGGAGTTCCTGTTTCTTCGCCTCCCACCAGTCGTAGGCCCTCAAGTTGAGCTGCAACGCTGCGCACCCGACTTTCTTGGACCCCTTGATGTTGAGGAGAGTGAACAGACTCTCAATCTTCACTAGCCACCCCATGACTTCGTCAGGCTCTGCTCGACCGTTGAAGTCCGGCGGGTTCATTTTCTTAAACTTGGTCATCTTCAGCGTGGAGGAGGAAGACACATGTTTTGTCTTTTCGACTTGCACTTCTTCCTCGGACATGACGGTCGTCGAGTTCTGTTGCGTCGCTATGGTGCCCACGATCCTGGTCAGGGCGTCCATTTGCTTTTGTTGGGCGCTGACCTGGGCCTGGATTTGTTCCTGCAGCTGTCGTTGCTGCATCTCTGACTGACGTTGTTGGAGTTCCATGAGGCGTAGTAGTCGCTTCATGGCAGATTCGCTAGGCGTCGCACCTTCAGTGCTATCCGTGCTAATCAACGTGGGGACACCCAGTCTTTCCGTCATTCCTACAAAATTGAGCAAACCCGTGAGTATTCTCAAAATATCTACGGGCTTATATGTATGAAACGATTATTCCAGGCCGCATATGTCGAAAAGCATAGTTTTTGAAAAATCGCAACGACATCATCTAAAGAAAGTATCTTTGGAAGGTCCGAGGTGTGAACCATGCTCTGATACCAACTTGTCACGCCCCGACTCGCCGAATCGGTCGCCATCGCCTTGACTCGATATAAATCGATCCCCACGGGTCGGGACGTGATGCCGTGCAAGTCTGTGATGGACTTGCACAAGGCAAGGATGTGCGCTTGGAAATTCCTTTTCTTGACTCGACGCATTGAAATTAAACAGTGCAGAGAGTTGAAAACGTAGCATAGGAAGAAACTTAGCTTTTCATTCATAAACTTGCAAAATATGTGCAAGGTCATAATTACATTACATATGCCGTTGCGGCTACATCTTTGAAACACAAAAGAAAGCTATCGACACGCTCGCCTTGAAATAATCCTCGGCGTTCCATACATTCATGCCCCTTTATACATTTGAACAAAAGCCTTCGGTCTGAATTGGGCATCAAAATACTTCAAAATAGGAGAGCTTCGTGCCGCCTTCCGTTCTTCAGCTCCAGCTTAGTCTCGAGCTCCCGCAGCACGCTCGTTACCTGGGGAGTTGGGGGTTAGCACACTTGCTAGTGGATGGGACGAACCCACTCGTCTAAACCGACACTGCTTATTAAGGATTCAGGCATACGAAGTGATCTTTCTATTTAGAACTATATGAGTTGCAGTTCATATCGAAGGCACATTTTAAACGGTAACAACATAACCCATTTAAAGGCATTCTTACCACGGCTGTGCTCCTTTCCTGCACAAAATATACATGATACTTACCACCTGCACAAGACAATAGGTGAGCATGCAATCTATCCTATATGCGGTCATTGGTGATATCGACACCAAGAAGGACGATTACGTAGCCTTGTGACGCGCCCTCCAGTCTAGGTAGCGAGCCTAACTGGAGGTCTCGCAATGCCTCGCGCCGAAGCACGATTTTCATAATTTCCTCCTAGGCCGATTCGGTCCCAGGGCCCCAGGTACCGTCTCGAGGAAAGCTCACCTTGTGCACAAGTCGTCCTTGACCATGCGAATGTATGAACAGTTATATATGTATGAAGTAAATTGCATAGCGTAACCATTATCAATTCACATAATCATTCCTACTCGCGCAAGGGTCCTTTCCCCCGAAATCGTACGTTCTGATTTAGCATCCCGTAGGCACCAAATTCTCCGAGGCATGATGTACCGCCACCAAGGTTTTCGTAGTTGTGTTTTTGCATAGCATAAAATATAGTCTATCTCTTTCTTAGTGTGAACCTATCGTTTCAGAGTTAACTTTTCTAGGTTGATATATTATCCTGAGCTCTTGATCTTAGTGGCAAGCATACATCCCGTTAGCATCATCGATTTGAACGTTGAACTTTAAGAATTTAGTTGGCAGGAAGGAGTAGAAAAGAAGGGGCCGAAGAACCACCCACTTAAGGAGATTGCGCCGAGAGTAGGAGGACGCTTCGCGACGGTCAAGCGTCAGTTACACGAACTCCTGAAATGGCACGAGCATCAAATTAGAACCCTTCCTTCAATCCTTCCTTCGAAATTCCCAAAGACGCATTCAGAAATCGACGCGAAAGCACACTATCAAATCCACGCAACAAATCGTTCAGAAAGCCAAGAAAACCAATAAAACCAACGGCAGACGGGTTGCGTCGCTCCCCTTAGAGTTCCTTCGCCAAGATGCCGCCTACCGCATCTAGGACTTATTCCAACAGTAGTCGATCCATTAGTTGGAACGGTACTCATATCACTCGTCCAAATCGATTTTATTGATGCCATGGTTTTTTGTATACAAACTCGTCGCCGAGTCAGACTAGCCATCTATGTTCTCGACCATGTCTGACTTGGCACGAGCCTATTACATAGTGCTTCGCCCCAACGGGAGCGGGGCACTACAACTTTCATGGACTCATCAATGTCCAGGAGTTCGAACTTGTCTTCCAGCTCCTCCAACCATTCGATTGCCACGGCGGGATCTTCAGTACCGTTGAAGGAAGTGCGGCAGCTTTTAGTGAATTTGGACACGTCGAAGCTGGAACTTCTCGGTGCTGCAGGTGAGAGCACGGGCGCCTTCGGTTCAGCTTCATTTGATTGGACTGCAGGCTCGATCACGACAGGCATCATCGTTAAATTTTTGTTGGCCACGACAGACTGGACTATCTGTTGGAGTGTATTCAGCTGCTGCTGCTGCAATTTGAATTGGGCCTCGAATCGATTCTTGAATTAGGTTTGGCGAGCCGTCGTCTGCTGACGATGGAGCTGGTTTTCTCGTTGGTTGGCCTCGGCCTGCCTTTGCTACATTTCGAGCATTTGTAGCATTCGCTGCATTGGGTCACCGAAAATTCCGGATACGGAAGGCGTCGTCCTAATCGGGTTGACAGGAGGTACGGACTGGGAGCTACTCGAGCCACTTGACATGCTCGCTTCGCTCACCTCGTTCTCGGCCTGAGGCTTCGTACCTTCTGAAATAAAAAGGCAGCTCTCATTAGCATCAGAAAATGACATTGGTCCCCGTATGGAGCAACTGATCTCATCGACACGAGTTCAATAGTTTGAGACTCGAGACTCGACACTGGAGGCCAAGGACGTAAAGTCGTGCTCTGATACCATTATGTCACGTCCCGATTCCGTAAAATCGATAGTCGTTCCCCGGGCGTGATGCCGTGCGAACCTAATTTGCGATTGCACAAGGCATAGTCATAAGGTAATCCGAAATAAGATATCTAAGAGAGTACGCAAACAAATTGAATAACACATTGAGTAGGAAGAACTTTGAACTTTATTGATAATAGACATCATTTACAGACTCTATTACAAACTCATGTCGTACGGGCTTACAACATGACTCAATTAAAAAAGAGTGCCGATGAGATAGCCGTTCCATACATTGCACAATCCCACAATATACAACAAATTATTCCAGCTACATGGAATGGAGGGAAGCAGAGCCATCTTTCTTTGAGCTGCTGAGAGTCTTGAAAAGTAGAGTGAAGGGGAGAGATCTTCGACGCACGGTCGAAGCTTTAAAATCTCGAACGTCGCCTAGCTAGTTGGCTTGTTCCTCCTGGTTTGCGGGACCTGCAAGAAGCGAGGATCAGTACGATCACATGTACTGGCGATAGGCTAATTAAATCCAAGCTCTGCATTTAGTTCAAGAAACTTTAGAAAACATGTTAGCTACTTTTGTGATCTTTCTAACCATCCTATTCGATTTGCATGTTAACATGTTTTGAGGCAAACATATGGATTCAAGCAATTGTTCTTGTTTAGCCCATATCATGTGCCTAAGTTCAAGCAGTGAAGGGTTATGAAGGCCACTGTCAGTGTCAAGACATTGTGGACTATAGCCGGGTTAGACGACGAGTCTTTCGCGGCGGGTAGCGAGCCCTGTGCGAAAGTTCTCGAATCACCCACGCCGAGGCATAAGTGGCGCTTGCTACAACGCGTTCCTTCCGGGCCGAATCGGTTCCTTGGCCGAGGCAACCGTTCGAGGAAACTACTCCTTGTCGACAAATCTCTTTTCTAAAACCTTTAGCTTTCACTTTTAGGTACGAAACTTATACTTTCTTTAACTTATTCAGTTCATTCACTTTAGCCATATCGTTGCGATAAACGTTAATCGATTCATTCATTGCTTTGCATAGGCTAAGTAAAATTGCATAAGAAAGTAAGCATTCAGTTTTCAATGTCGGGCAGTTCGATAGTAAGTGTTTCGTGAAGAATCGTGCCATAATTTCATTGATTCTACACTATGATGAAAAGCATTGCTTTTAAGTTTCATATTCAAACTTTGAAATAGAGGGTCGAGGCAAAGGAGGTCAGTCACTCACCTTAGACTTGCTTCGGGCGAGAGACTGGTTGGCTGTGCTACTCGTCGCCTACGCGATCACCTGCAATCGCATAAGCAACTAGATTAGAATACTGTGAAATTCTAGGAATTCGATACGAATGCGAAGTTCGAAAACACAAGGCATGAAAACTATCAAAACATTCACGAAAATGTATTCACGAAAACCCAAGGCCAAAGCCAAAACCAAACTGAAAACACAGGTGGGCAACTCTAGAGGGGGGTGAATAGAGTTTGTGTCGATAATCACCAAATAAAAATTAACTCTATATCACCTCCACAAAATAACTATCAAGATAGTAAATAAATCAGAAGGAAAAGCGGAAGTAAATAAAGATCAGAAGAGCATACGCAAACACAGCAGTTTTAACCTGGTTTCCCTCGTGGAGGACTAGTCCAGGCCTGAGAACTCTAGCTCAGGATTAAATCCACTATTTTGAAATAGTAGTTTACAACCCGTGTCTTTTCTTTAGAAGTGCACGTCAACTTCTTACAGAGGATCACAGTGGCGATTTGCTTGGAATTTCCAAGCGACTTGGAATTGTCCAAGTGACTTTTCTTTTCAACTCTTGCACAAAAACTTCTAGCTGAATCGCACTTGAGCACCTTGGGGCTTAGGAAGTTTTGTGGCTAGTAGATTGGAAGAGTAAGGCTCTTGACTATATAGGCTATGTAAGAGAAGAAGAAAAGAAGAGTGGATAGTTTTAAATGAGAGAAACCAAGACCTATTTATAGGGTTCGGGACAAGCAGAATTCGGCCAGAATTCGGTATGGATAATTCAAATTTTTGGCCGTTGGACAGCTTGTAGCAAGCAGGCCCTAAAAATTAGGGTGCTGGAAATCAGGGGACAGAGTTCGGCCCGAACTCTGTGTGGAGGCAGAGTTCGGCCCGAACTCTGTCTCCAGAAGACAGAATTGGTCCATTGAGCTTTTGGGCTTTGTGGAGCTTGGGCTTGGTTCAGGAATTGGTCTGTTTGTATGGTAGAGCTTGGAGAGATATGTCTAGGGGTTGAGATGACTCAGTGCGACTCAACGTACACATTCTCCTAGACTCAATAAAATGAAGATTACAGACTTGGAACAAATAGGAAAACCAAGAGTCCTTTGATGATGCCTTTCTTCTGATATTTGAGCAGCCATGAAGACGTCTTTTTCCCTGATGCGAGGCCCCGGATAGGTCGCTAGGCGGTTCGGAGAAATCCCTTTATATGACGCCGTCTTTGGTCCAACATTAATTCTTCATTGCCTATGTCCTGTTTGTTCATGTTTGATCATGCTTACTGCATGTCTACAAATACATGTTAGGCCAGCAGAATATGTTGCAGTACGATACAAGCATAGCAATATAATATGGGACAATTAGGACATTGCTAAGTATAAGTAACAACATGATATCATGTTAGGCCAACAAAATATGTTGCAGTACGATACAAGCATAGCAATATAATATAGGACAATTAGGACAAAGCTAAGTTTAAGTAGCAACATGATAGTGAGTATATGAATATTAGTGACATCATTATGTTAAACTTAACTGATTAGCCATATTCAAAAACATAATGTAATCATTAGGCCAACAATCTCCCCCTTTTTGATTATGGCAAATCAATTAAGTTTAAGACAAGTACAATAGATGCATGTATCACTAATAAACACATATTACGAGAAGATTGTGTGCTAACTTAAACTTATTTCTCCCCCTTTGACATGATCAAAAAAAATAAGCTCCCCCATAATAAGAGATAAACCGAACTCAAGCACAATTAAAGGAGGAAGGCATAGACAATCATGATCAAGATATAATAAATGAGGAACAATGGGAGAAGTGAGTAAAGACAAGTATAGAAACTACATACCCAATGTAGAGTGCCAAAAAGAAAATAGCTTGTCAAGACACAAATAGTTGGTAAAACTAAAAGAATTTGAAAAAAATCAATAGATAGTTTACCAACATGAAATCCAAGAAAGACATCCAAAAACATAGTATTACATGAAATGCAAGAAAGACATCCAAAAACTTTTGGAAGAGAATTATAAAAAAAATTCAGTCAAAAACCATAGGGATAAGATAATTGCAAATAATAGATATCAAAGTAGAAAGATATCAATTGAGATATTGAAATAGACAAACTTAATATCAATTGAAATATATAAACTTGAAACATTGATCAATGAAACTATGATAGTCATAATTGTCCACAGATAAATTGTGGAACAAAATAAAGGAATGATCAATGTAAAATAGAGCAATTGATATAAAATGATCTCAATTGAAATATACAAACTGGATATCAATTGAAATATGTAAACTTGAAACATTGATCAATGAAACTGTGAAAGCACAATTGTCCACAGATAAATAGTGAAACAAAATCAAGGAATGATCAATGTAAAATATAGCAATTTATATAAAATAATCTCATTATCTACAAATCTATTTGCTTATCCAAAATTCATGCATTTGAACTCAATTACCTTATCATGCTATATGAGTACCCTTTAGATAAACATGAAGGTAAAGGAGAAAAATATTTGAGAAGGAGAAATTCAATCGACTTGAATGCTCCCCCTCAAACTATTACCAGTATAGATAAAATCATGAATTTTGGGTAAGTCCTCAACAAGGAAAGCCAAATCAATTAAACATACAAAGAGAGCCAAATCATAGAAAGCCATATCAAAGAAAGCAATATAGTCATCAAGATAAAATACGAAAGTAAATATTAATGAGATGACTCATATCAAAGAAATATGATGAAAACAATTGCATAAACTCTCATAAACCTTTCACAGAATAACAGTATCATGACCTCAATCACTAAGATATAAAAAAATGATAAAAATATGGGTCAATGATGAACTAGGTATACGACATATTAAAGGGTATAAATGAATTGAACCAATTTATTTGCTCCCCCTTAAAATATGCGTATCTAGTTCCAAAGCACTTATAGCATAAATAAAAAGATAACTTCAAGATCTAGGGGTAAATCAACTATTGATTTCTCCCCCTTGCTCAATGCATATAAGGCTATAATAATGTCATAAAACAAATAATGTCATCTTTAGAAGAGATATCTAATAAATAGTCACCAAAGATGAACGATCACAATAATATCTTAATTAAGCACATTTAATCAAAAGATGACATGCATTAGCCTATATAGAAGAATCTTATATTTAAATATGATAGATCAATGCATGTTACCTTTTGAGAAAACGATCATCATGAACAGAAATAAGGTCCATTAAAAACAATAATGATGAGAATCACAATATGGCTCAAAAGATAAAAATAAAAATAAAGAAAAATGTCATCATGAATAAAGTCAATTAAATTAATCATGATGAAAGTCAAAATATAGCTCAAAAATAAAAAAATAGATCTCAAATATCATGTCCATGATTATCTAATTAAGAAATGATCAACCAATTTATTGCTTTGCAAGGACTATGTATGTTTTATCACATATGTACCCATCAACGGATAATAATCAAACCTTGCTAATACTAAATGAGAAACCAATGAAATTCAAATAGCAAAAGGGCATATGTGATAATCCATGAGTAGTCAAAGTAGAGTAATAAATTAACTTGATAACCACATAATTAGATAATATAGGACTAGTCAAACATTAGGAACATCCAATAAATAATTATGATCCGTCATAAATCTCATCAAAACAAAACTATATAAATAAACCAATATAGAAAAGAGTCAATCTCATTTAAATGAATGCAAATTTATTCCAAAGAAATGATAATATAATAGAATCATGACTCAAAAGATGAGAGAAGTTTAAAAGATGCTTATCAATGACTAGTATGGAAGGAAGTTAAAGCGATGAATCACAAATCTCAATGGAAACAAGATAAAATAAAAAATTTGTCAAACTAATTTTAGAGACCAAACATATGAGTCTAAAATAGAATACAAATCTCATCAAGAAAATTCATAAATCTTGTTTTTGTAAACTAGCATATCACATATAGATTGAAATTCAAGAAGATAGCTAGATGAGTGAAAGTGAACAAAAATTATGTAGCTTAACAATATATCGAAAATAAGCAAGCTAGCTACATAACTAATTAAGATTAATGAGATAGGCCATTAACATGATAAATGTGCTCATTAAATCTTAAGTCACTAACACTAAAAAATACATGCTTAAGCATAGAGTTCACAATAAGGGTAATACATTTTGAATGATCAAAATGATTTATATACTCTTTGCTAAGCAGGGATAAGAGTATAAGATAGCAAGTAAATGAATTAGACTCTCATCAAGTAAAGGACAAAAGAGATGTTCATGAAAACACAATAAAGCAAATCTCTTTGCCAAAAATATTGAGATTAACCCAAGATAATGAAATAATAGAATGATCTAGAGAATGCAAAATTATAACCATTATGAAAGTGTATTCTCTTGAAATGGAAAATCTCAAAGTAAAAGTTCAACCCATAGTAGCTAAAGACATGAGAAGTATGATATATCAATTACATATATTCTCATGTGCTACAAAAAATCATTGGGCAATAATAATAAAATATTTATAGTTCAAAATATAAGGCTAGATATGATGAAGTATTCTGGAACTTAGGAGAGGATCCAGAACTAGATAATGGTTGCAAGTAGACCTTAATAAATCTTAAGTCTATAAAGTGTTGATCACTTTGGGTTAGCTGTAGGGGCCGGTTCCCAGCTAGCGGTAGTCCGAAGACTAGTGCACTGTGTCGCTTCAGGCTATTTACACCTGTATGACGGAAGGACCCTTTCGGCTTGTTCCCAAAATATTCTTTACTTTTAAGAAATTAGATTTAAAGGAATATATGCAATATCATCAAACAACATCAAAGTATAAAAATCCCTATGAAGAAGAGAGGTTGATACCCAAATAATAATGAAAGAATGATCATCAAAATTTGCTAAGAATATTTTCAAAACAAACATTTTCATAATGCACTTATGGAGCAAAATATATAGAAGATACATGCTCAAGATGTGCACTAATAAGTACAATAATTTTAACAAGTAAGGTAAAGCACAAAACCAAGCAATTCTTGAAAGAACTTCCATAAAAGTCATGAACAAGACACTAATAAACATTTTCTCTCAACATTCCAACTTAAAGGCATTTGAATAAATATCAACATTTGGAATAAATAATGGCCATTGGATCTATAATTTGATCAACGGCTTAGGCTGTTTCCGGTTCTGGAACAGCCAGGCCGAATTCGGCCCGAACTCTGGTAAGGGCAGAGTTCGGCCCGAATTCCGAATTCTGGTGACAGAACTGAAATCAGGCTGAAAATTGGTTAAGCGAAAAAGATCAAAAAGAGTGAAAGACATGTATCCATAAAGTCAACAAATAAAAGCCAATAAGATATCATCAAAAAGAAGACTTTAAGCTAATTGATTCAAGTAGAGATAACACAAATTTAGTCAAAAGAATCAATAGCTAAATTATAAGGTAAGCACAAGTATGAATAAATACTCTTCAAAATAATATGAAACTTGAGCTTATCTCATATGCCCACATAAAGATATTTATACAAAAATAGATGTCAATACATGATCTACATGTAAATGAAGATTTAATAAATATAGTCATGTATCCATCATGAATGTTTGAAAACTATCACAAATTCAAAAGCACGTATAAATAGACTTTATTAGGCAAAGACATAATTGATTCTCAATAGGATAATCAAAATAAAACATGAGAATCAATAATGAATATATTATGTAAGCACAAGGTTAACAAGAAGTATAAGTATATACTTATCAAGTGATAAGAAGCTTGTGCTAAACACATATATTCACAAATACCAATGATATACTAAATATAAATTGGCAAGAAGTAACTATCTCAAAATTTTTAAAGATGAAGAGATAAAATCATATTAACTCAAATCAAAACCAAGGTCATATGGACTAGAGTGATATGCATACTTTATAAATAAGGATAAAAAAAAATGAGGATGCATATATAGATGTGTCACACTACTAGAAAATGAGTGACAAACTATATAGTGTGAACTAGTCATTTAAGCTAAGTAATTAGTCATGCTAGATAAAAGAAATAAAACATTAACTAAGCATGCTAGTATTATATCTCACATTGATTTATATAATACGCAACCAAAGGATGTCAATGTGAGCTAGTAGCAAGACATCAAGAGAAACATGCTAAATTCTATAAATATATACCATTTAAAGAGAATCGTTTAGCATGTTACCAAAGTGGCTCTAGTGGCCACACTTGTGTTGGTGCAATTGCTTGGAAGATAACCTTTGAGCTTTGCAACCACCAACACGCTTCCTCGGTGCTATGTCCCGATACAAGAAGCTCCACCTACAATATTAGGCGAAGACTTTGGTATCCAAATAAACTTGGATCCACATTTGTTAGCTTTAGGGACCCATATACTATTTACTCTAGCATTGGTAGAAAAACTCCTACGAATAGGACAAGTTACACTCATGTGTCCAATGCGAGAGCAATAGAAGCACCTAATACTAGTGTGTGCACATGTATCGGAATGAGCATTATTATGAGCATGTGACATACTAGAATGATGAATATCTCTAGAGTGAGTATGCATGGATTTGGTCTTAAGAGTATCATACAAATCATTATGCACACAAGTAAGAGAATCACTATGCATGGATTTGGTCTTAAGAATATCATGTTCTAATAGCAAATCATTATGCAAATAAGTAAGAGAATCAAATTTAGCATTTAAAGCATAATTCTCTTTTTCAAATAAAGCAATTCTAGAAATAAAATCATCATTTTGTTTCTTTAAAGAGTCAATAGAAGAATCATGCAAATGATTTAGCTCATGTGCTTGCTTCTTAAGATCTTCTATTGATGAGGAAAGAGATTTGATTTTCAAAATTAAAGAATCATTCAAACTCTTTAAAGAAACACAAGATGAGTTTTGAGAGTCAAGTCTAGATAATAAATCATTGATTTCATTTCTCAAAAACTCATTAGCTTCTTCTAAATGAACAACCTTTTCTACAAGTTCTTCATTTGTAGAATGAAAAGCCTTAGCAAACTTTAAGGAATGGTTAGCCATGGCTTTCCACTTAGAGCACTTATTGCATTTAGAAGAAACATGATTGTCTATGCTACTAGAAGAAAAACCCTCTTCATCGGAGGAGGAAGAATATGATGCCATACACAAATAAACAAGGATCTACTCTAAGGATGTTAAGCCTAACAATAGAGACCTTGCTCTGATACCAATTGAAAACACAGGTGGGCAACTCTAGAGGGGGGTGAATAGAGTTTGTGTCGATAATCACCAAATAAAAATTAACTCTATATCACCTCCACAAAATAACTATCAAGATAGTAAATAAATCAGAAGGAAAAGCGGAAGTAAATAAAGATCAGAAGAGCATACGCAAACACAGCAGTTTTAACCTGGTTTCCCTCGTGGAGGACTAGTCCAGGCCTGAGAACTCTAGCTCAGGATTAAATCTACTATTTGTGAAATAGTAGTTTACAACCCATGCCTTTTCTTCAGAAGAGCACGTCAACTTCTTATAGAGGATTGCAGTGGCGATTTGCTTGGAATTTTCCAAGCGACTTGGAATTGTCCAAGTGACTTTTCTTTTCAACTCTTGCACAAAAACTTCTAGCTGAATCGCATTTGAGCACCTTGGGGCTTAGAAAGTTTTGTGGCTAGTAGATTGGAAGAGTAAGGCTCTTGACTATATAGGCTATGTAAGAGAAGAAGAAAAGAAGAGTGGATGGTTTTAAATGAGAGAAACCAAGACCTATTTATAGGGTTCGGGACAAGCAGAATTCGGCCAGAATTCGGTATGGATAATTCAAATTTTTGGCCGTTGGACAGCTTGTAGCAAGCAGGCCCTAAAAATCAGGGTGCTAGAAATCAAGGGACAGAGTTCGGCCCGAACTCTGTGTGGAGGCAGAGTTCGGCCCGAACTCTCTCCAGAAGACAGAATTGGTCCATTGAGCTTTTGGGCTTTGTGGAGCTTGGGCTTGGTTCAGGAATTGGTCTGTTTGTATGGTAGAGCTTGGAGAGATATGTCTAGGGGTTGAGATGACTCAGTGCGACTCAACGTACACATTCTCCTAGACTCAATAAAATGAAGATTACAGACTTGGAACAAATAGGAAAACCAAGAGCCCTTTGATGATGCCTTTCTTCTGATATTTGAGCAGCCCTGAAGACGTCTTTTTCCCTGATGCGAGGTCCCGGATAGGTCGCTAGACGGTTCGGAGAAATCCCTTTATATGACGCCGTCTTTGGTCCAACATTAATTCTTCATTGCCTATGTCCTGTTTGTTCATGTTTGATCATGCTTACTGCATGTCTACAAATACATGTTAGGCCAGCAGAATATGTTGCAGTACGATACAAGCATAGCAATATAATATGGGATAATTAGGACATTGCTAAGTATAAGTAACAACATGATATCATGTTAGGCCAACAAAATATGTTGCAGTACGATACAAGCATAGCAATATAATATAGGACAATTAGGACAAAGCTAAGTTTAAGTAGCAACATGATAGTGAGTATATGAATATTAGTGACATCATTATGTTAAACTTAACTGATTAGCCATATTCAAAAACACAATGTAATCATTGGGCCAACACAAATAAGTGCGGCATGAAAAATCAGAGCAACGGGAGGTCTCTTCCGACTCAGCCGCAGAGCCAATCCTTGAGGTGCAACCCGCTGAATATCGGACTTGGTTCCGAAGAAGCCACTCCATAACGAGGAATGGATCTTAATTCAACCGTCCCGTTCGACCGATTTAGCCAATTCTGATCTATCGGTCCCGACTGCATCGGTAGCGATAATGTTCCTTTTCGCGCACCCCGTTGGACGGAAACGGGACACGATGTAGGGACAGGGCACTATAATAAAGACAATATATCTTGCCTGATATACGGTCGATAAAGAGTCGACGTACCGACACGAGCTTGTCGGAAACAAAATGATACGAAAAACAAATCGGACCACGCCGGATGTCAAAATAAATATCTCCATGAATCACAGTTGATATCAACCATGGAGAATAACTGTCTAAAGGTTCAATTTCACCGCCGAAAAAAATTATCCTCTCAGGATCCGGCGGGGTTCGAAGCAGGGTCTGCAAGGTACCAAAAAAGGAGGCAAATTAGCAGATGCTCAAAAAATGACAAATTATATATGAAACTAAACTAGAAAGATGACGTGTAGTCAACAGGGCTATCATAAATGAGATCACACGGACGAATATCCAATGTGCTCCTGAAACAGGTCGTAGGCCCCTAAAAAGGCTAACCGGTCGATGGTCTCCAATTTTGACAAAACTTACTTCAAAGGGCAAGTTCTATGTTGCGCATCCAATGGCGCAAGTTTCGTCGAAATCCGACAAACGGTTTGGAAATGCATACATTTTTCTGAAAAGTTTTGATACTGCAAAATTCAACAGATACATGTTGATTTCATCGTGCACAGTCAAGGAAATCATGATCTGTCGATTCCCACACTTCGGAAATGTCCATACGCACCTCACGGTACAAGGGGTTCATCAAGTGGTAGTCCGGATCAACAGGTGTTGGGGCACAACGGAAATAAATCCAAGAAACTTACAGAAAAATTACAACCACAAAGACAATGATTTACGTGGTTCGGGCAAGATGCCTACTTCCACAAACGGGGGTGATTTAGTTCCATTATAAAGAATAAAATGAATTACAATAGCTCTCAACACTTCTCTCCTTGCACTCAAGAACTCTCTATCACAAAGATTAAAAAAACTCTCTTAATTTTTTTGTTGAACTTATTCAATAACTTAGCAATCTTGTGTTGAACTTATTCAACAACTTGAGCATAATGAGATATCTCAAGGAGCACCTATAAATCCCTTTATATAGCATATAAATCCAATCTTATGTAGGCTAAATAAATACAATGCTATACAGGATTACCACATATAGTCAAATTCAATCTTATATAGGATTACCATATATGTAGGATTACCACATATATGGTCAAATCCTAGGATTACCTTATATATGGTCAAAAAAGGTCATGGGCCTATTTTTGGATATTTTTCTTCATATCTCCACCTCGACAAGATTTTGCCACAAAATTGAACCGATACTTCTCCACCGCACAGCTTCACCAAATCAACCACTCGTCAAGTCCGTCCCTAAGGGCTCTCAAGCAATTGGTAGGACTTGGAGCAAGTCCAAGCAATGTTGGAACTTAGCTCCAGGAATAACCTTTGTCAACATATTAACGAGATTGTCCTTGGTATGCACCTTTTCAAGTGCAATATCACCGTCTTCTACAACATCCCGTCTGAAGTGGTAGCGAACATCAATATTTTTGGTCCTTACATGATGAACGTGATTCTTTTCCAAGTGGATAGCACTCATACTATCACAATACACATCGACTACATCCTGCTTCACCCCCAAGTCATTAATCAAACCATGAAGCCATATGCCTTCTTTCACTGCCTCTGTTACCGCAATATAGTCTGCTTCCGTAGTCGATAGTACAACCATAGCCTACAACATATACCTCCAACTGACTGGTACACCATGTAAAACAAACATGTATCCAGTAGTTGACCTACGCCTATCCAGGTCACCAACATAGTCTGAATCCATATATCTACTGACTTGTCTAAAGTCTCCACTAAAGTGTAATCCCACATCAGTGGTGCCCTTCAAGTACTTGAATATCCATTTCACAGCCTCCCAGTGCTTCTTTTCTGGATTAGCCATAAAGCGACTAACCAAACTTATGGCTTGTGCAATGTTTGGTCGAGTGCACACCATAGCATACATTAAGCTACTAACTACACCCGCATAAGAAACTTGAGCCATGTTCTTCTTCTCCTCATGTGTACTAGGGAATAACGTTGCTGAGAGCCTAAAGTGGGTAGCCAAGGGTAGAAACAGTCTTTGCGTCTTCCATACCAAAATGAGCAGTGATCTTCTCAATGTACGACTTCTGAGACAAAGATAATTTTTGTTTCTTCCTCTCCCTTTTAGTATCCATCCCTAAAATCTTCTACCACCCAAGTCTTTCATCTCAAACTTTGACTAAGTTGAGATTTTAGTTTATCTATCTCTACCATGCTTTTTGAGGCAATAATCATATCATCCACATAAAGCAATAGATAGATATAATCTCCACCACGAAGTTTATAAAAGTAAACACAACAGTCATACTTACTTGAGGTAAAATCATGCCGTGCTACGAAGGTGTCGAACCACTTGTACCACTGTCCAAGCGACTGCTTCAACCCGTACAACCATTTTTTAAACAAACATACATAATTTTCCTTGTCAACCACCTTGAAGCCCTCTGGTTGATGTATATAAATTTCTTCGTCAAGGTCGCCAGGCAAGAATGTCGTCTTAACATAGAGTTGCTCTAACCCGAGATCATGATGAGCTACCAGGCTCAACAATAAGCCAATAGAAGTATGCTTGACCACTGGAGAGAAGATCTCATTGTAGTCCACTCCCTCCTTCTGTGCGAAGCCCTTTGCCACTAATCTTGCCTTGAACCGAGTGCCACCTGACTCTGGAGAAGCTTCCTTCTTCTTGTACACCTACTTGTAGCCTATATCCTTCTTGCCTTTGGGAATAGAACTAGATCCCATGTACAATTTTTGTGGAGAGACTCAATCTCTTCCTGCATAGCCACCATCTAGTTTTCACTGCTAGTATCATTGACAGCCTATCTAAAGGTAATAGGCTCATCATCCTCCACTGGTAGTGCATATGCCACCACATTTAACTGTTCATAGTTCTTTACCGGTTCATCAAATCAATACATGTGTATTGGCATGACTGATCTCCTTGACCTAGTTGTGGCCAAGGAATCTTGCTACTGGTGCTGCTCTTCCTCTGGTTGTTGATCTTGTGGGGCTTGATGAACATCTTCAGAAACCTCCACCTCATCTGATGCATCCTGAGACGACTCTATCTCAATATTTTATTTTCTAGATACACCACCATCCTGATTGGACTCACTTTTCTTGCTCGAAGCTAACACTGAAGGCTTGCCGAATGTGATATCCCTGTTGATTAAGAACTTCTTATACTCCGAGCAGTACAGACGGTAGCCCTTAACTCCTTGTGCATATCCCAAGAATATGGCTTTCTTGGTTTTCGGCTCCAACTTACCCTCATTGACATGATAGTAAGCTTTGCATCCAAACACGCACAAAGTGCTGTAATCTGCTGGTTTGTCTGTCATCACCTCATATGGAGTCTTACAATCTATAGCCGGAGCTGGTGACCTATTAATCAAGTATCGCACCATGTGTATAGCATCCGCCCATCATTCCTTGCCTAAATCTGTATTGGAGAGCATACATCTTGCTTTCTTAAGCAAGGTTTGGTTCATCCTCTCTGCTAAACCATTCTGCTACGGTGTTTTCCTAAAAGTCCAATGTCGAAAGATACCTTCTTGAGCACACAAATCTTTGAAAGATCCATAGGTATATTCAGTACCATTATCAGACCTTATCATCTTTACCTTTATGCCTGTTCTATTTTTCATAGTCGCTTTCCACTACTTGAACTTTTCGAACACTTCATCCTTAGTTTTGATGAAATACAACCAAACATAATGTGTACAACCAAATATAACATGTACAACCAAACATAACGTGTATAATCATCAATAAATATGATATAGTACCTCGCTCCATTCTTGGAAGGAATCCTGCTGGGTCCCCATACATCTGTATGTACATAGTCGAGAATACGTCTTGTCTTCTGCTTGCTTATACTGAAGGTCACCCTATGCTGCTTGCCATAAACGTAATACTCACAGAAACCCATACTTGGTTTCTTCAATTTCTTCAGTAGCCCTTGTTTGCTCACTAAGGACATGCCTTTCTCGCTCATAAGCCCAAGCCGCATATGCCAAATACGCGTGCTATCAGACAAGTCAGATGTACTGACTGCTAAATTGCCAGTCACAGTGTTTTCCACTAAGATATAAAGGTTATCCTGTCAGTGACCTTTTATCACCACCAAAGAACCACGAACAACCTGCAAGACTCCACCATCGACGACAAACTTGTTACCATTCGAGTCAAGTGTACCAAGAGAAATAAGATTTTTCTTGTGGTCGAAAACATGTCTGACATCGGTCAAAGTTTGCAAAATTCTATCATACATTTTTACCTTGATAGATCCAATTCCAACAGCTCGACATGCGTTGTTGTTGTCTATCAACACAGAACCACCACCTGTCATCTTGTAGGAAGAAAACCACTCCCTCTTTGGACATATATGGTACGAGCATCCAGAATCGAGAATCCAACGATCACTCATGTTGTCATGTGTTACCGAAAAATAGACTCCGTTACTGTCAGCTTCTGAAGCACAGTTTTCTTCATCACCTTCTCTCTCTGTCTTATTCTCCTTTTTTTGTTCTTTTCTTTGGATGAGAACAGTTATTTGCATAATGTCCTTTCTCATTGCATTTGAAGCACTTCACCTTCTCAATAGGTGTTTGGGACTTGGATCTTGATCTTCTGCTAAAAGATGCTTTATCGTTTGTCCTTTCTTTTACCGTCAAACCTTGGGCTTGGCCTCCACTGTTTCTGCCATTAGATGCCAACCTCCGCACCTCATTAGATAATAAGGCACTCGTAGCTTCTTCTACGGAAATTGGGTCCTTACTGTATAGTAACATATGAATAAGATTCTCATAAGAGTCAGGCAAAGAAAATAATAGGATTAGTGCTCTCATCTTCTTCATGTATGTCAACATCCTTCAAGTCAAAAATAATTCGATTGAATTTTGAAATGTGATCCCGAATTGACGTAACATATAAAGTTGGTTGATGAGCGTCTTCGTCATGTAGAGTGATTCCAACTTCAACCAGCGCCCAACGACGCACTACCAAAATACAGTCAATTTGCGACGGCCCATTAGCGATGGATTATCTCCGTCGACGTTAGCGACGGATTTGCGACACGTTACCGACGGAGTATCGACGACAAGCCGATATATTTTTTATTCTATTTTAAGGGAGAGAAAAGGTTGCGCGTCCGTCGCTAGGACGTCGGCGACATAGCGACGGATATGTTGGTCGTCGCTACGCAGTCGACTATTTGACAGAAATTGTTCGGAGAAGTGGAGGGACAAATCTTCGACTACGTAGAGACGGATAGTCCGTCGACAAGTATCAAAAAAAGCGACGGACGAGCGACGGTTGATATATGTCGCTAGTCCGTCACTAAATATACGACCCGGACTTAAATTGAAACGACGGGAGAAACTTTTCATTCCCCCCAAATTTTACTCTCTCTCTTTTTCTCTCTCCCGCGGCTTCGGTGATCGGCGTCGGCGTCCTCTCCTCTCTCTCTCCCGAAGGTAATCCCCTCTCTCTCTCTCTTTCTCTCTCTCACTCGCGGTGGTCGTAGGGGCAGCGGAGGCGGCGGGCTTGGGGTGGGGGCGTCGGGGGCTGGGCAGCGGGGGACGGCGGGTGGGCGGTGGGTTGTGGGTGGCGGGGCTGCGGGGGGCGGCGGGCTTGGGGCGGGGGCGTCGGGGGCTGGACGGCGGGCTTGGGGCGTGGGCGTCGGGGGCTGGGCGGAGGGCTTGGGGCGGCGAGCTTGAGTCAGGGGCATCGGGGGCTGGGCGGCGGGGGGTTTTATGACTCAAATTCTAGTTTTAATTAGGTGTTTATATCGGCTAAATAATGTGTTATCAATATTGGGTGTTATCCATTAGTTTGGTGTTATCCATTATTTTTAATTAGGCGAACCGACAGGCCACAGGGCTTCATACGGGGGGATCAAGGCCTCATGGAGCGACGCTTGCAGATCTGGTGAGATACCGTAAATTCATTTCACTATCGAATTAGGTATTATTAATATACGGAGTTAATTAAGTTCTACGGAATATTCGTATGCAGACCCAACGGGCGGTGAAGGAGGAAAGGACGCTAGAATCGGTCACCATGCACGACGTGTTCCAGCATACGCACAAGAGACGGAAGGACGGAAGCTTCGTCGACGAGAGGGCCAAGGAGACTGATGTAAGTACTTATGTTTATGAGATTTACGTTAGAATTAAAATTATTCGGACTATAACTTAGGTAAACTTAGGATTCATATTTAGCTTAGTGAAACATAGTATTTAGATTACAACTTAGGTAAATCTTATAATAAAAATACATTCATTTGATAGGCTGTGTATCGCGAGGCCCTTAGTCGGGCTCAGTTAACTGACACCGAGGAAGTCGGTGAAACGACGCCCGTCCAGACGCCCTCTTCTTTGGCCGCTCCCAACGAATTGTTCGTAGATACCGTCAGCGGCTTTAAGAAAGGGCACCTGTACGGAGTCGGCTCCCTAGGGCCGTTGTACATGGTGACTCGGAGATTTTTGTCGACACCGCCTCCTTCCGCGGCCCCGGCAGACGATGATGTTAGGTCGTAGCTTACACAGCTGCACGAGGCGGTGTCGTCCTTGCGGAAGCAAATTGCCACGTACTTTCTGCCTCCGTCTGCTGCTGCCGGTCCGTCTGCTGCTGGTATCGGTCCGTCTTCTACTGGTGCCGGTCATTCGACTGCTGCTCCCGGTCCTTCTTCCGTCGTTCATCTTTCTTTCAACCCTACTGCCCCTCTGGTACCGCCTCCGACTGTGACGGCACTCCTTGATTTCATGTCGCTAGAGCAGCTAAGCCGACTTCCGAGCACTGTCTTCGAAGGCTTACCGTCGTACCTGGTGGATCACTATATGCGTCGGGCGCATGAGGGATTACCACCACCGGACAATCGAACTCTTCCTCCTCCTTGAAGAATTATATAAGAAAATTTGGAATATTTGTGGAAATTTTGGAATATTTGTGAGAATTTTGGAAAATTTGGAATATTTGTGAGAAGTTTGGAATATTTGTGGGAAATTTGGAAATTTTGGAATATTCGTATGTGCATATTTGGGTTATGTGATTCTTGGATTATATATTTGGTCTATGTGATTCTTGGATAATTGGTGTGCATTATATATTTGGTCTACGTGATTGTTGGATAATTGGTGTGCATTATATATTGGTTTGGTTTATGCATATTTGTGTGAACAGGAAAAGCTCTGCAATTTTTTTTCAAAAATATCTCAGTTAGCGACGGACTAGTAACCGGTTAGCGACGGATGTTTCCAGTTTCCGACTACTTTTCGACGGAATATCCGTCGCTAACTGGAGTTTTGAAACTATTTCCAGTTAGCGACGGGTGGTCGACGGCTAGCCGACGGCATATCTTGCAAGGCGACGACCTGCCGACGAAATATCTGTCGGCAAGGTACTGGTGGTATATAGCTGTACAGAATATTAGTGACGGATATTCCGTCAGAAATCCGTCGCTTATCCGTCGACGTAGCGACTGACTAGTGGCGAAAAATCCGTCGCCAAGGTTTTGGAAATACAAAGTTCGACGGAATAGCGACGGAACATCCGTCGCCAAGGTTCTGGAAATGCATGACATTTCCAGAACAATGGCGACGGATTATCCACCACTAGTCAGTCGCCACGTCGACGGATGAGCGACGGAGTAGCGACCACTTATCCGTCGCCATGGTTCTGGAAATGTCAAGCATTTCCAGAACCTTGGCGACGGATGTTCCGTCAGGATTCCGTCGCTAATCCGTCCTTTGTTAGCGACGGTGGTCGACGGAATAGCGACGAAACGATACCCTCTGATACACTGTTACGACGGTTTATCGACGGACTATCCATCGTAAGCTTCTACACAGTTCAGTATTTAATACTTGAAATTGACGAAAGGCCGTCGAAAAGTCGTCGCTAATGCATCGTATTGTTACGATGAAAAGCCGTCGCTATTCCATCGCTTGACGACTACTTAGCGACGGCTCTTTATTAGCGACGAGCTGATTGCCGACGGATTATTTTGACCAAGATCCGTCAGTGATCGGTCGCTAATACTAATTGCCGACGGGTGGACGACGGATCTGGCCGTCGCTAAATCGACATATTTTGGTAGTGATGGTGGTTTCGTCATTCACAGAGTACACGACATCCCTTTCCAAACACATGTGAATAGCGGGACATGCTTCGAGATTCATGTCATTCCAATCATCATCGATCATGTCAGCGGACTTTTTGGATTTTTTTCGTTAAGCATTGTGAAGCTTTTGAGATATGAGAACATCATTCATCTGACTTTTCCAAAAGCCAAAATTATTATTCCCATTGAACTCTCAATTTCATACTTCTCGATCCTGCTTGACGAAGCCATATCAAGAATCCACCCAATTAACTTTTTCTGAGAACTTTGTCGGACACCTTGGTAGACTCCCAAAGCTCTGCTACCAATTTGTTGGGGCACAGCGAAAATAAATCCAAGAAACTTACAGAAAAATCACAACCACAAAGACAATGATTTACGTGGTTCGACCAATATGCCTGCTTCCACAAACGGGAGTAATTTAGTTTCACTATGAAGAAGAAAAAGAATTACAATAGCTCTCAACACTTCTCTCCTTGCACTCAAGAACTCTCTATCACAAAGATAGAAAGAATCTTTCAAATTTTTGTGTTAAACTTAATCAACAACTTTAGCTCTCTTGTGTTAAACTTATTCAACAACTTAAGCACAATGAGATATCTCAAGGAGCACCTACAGACCCCTTTATATAGCATAGAAATCCAATCCTATGTAGGCTAAAAAAATACAATCCTATGTAGGATTGCCACATAAAGTCAAATCCAATCTTATATAGGATTACCATATATGTAGGACTACCACATATATGGTCAAATCCAACCTTATATAGGATTACAATATATATGGTCAAAAAAGGTCATGGGCCTATTTTTGGATATTTTTCTTCAATAGGGTACACCCGTATCGTAATTTACGAAAGAACCAGAAATCGCTTTTTCTCCATTTTGGAGCTCAAAAATATATGATCAAATGATCGAAGGATTGAAAGGAAATTTTCGGAGAGGGGGAGGGAGAGGGAGAGGGTTATACCAGCTGCGGAGGGGAGCAATCGGATGGAAGAAGGGAGTTCCAAGCACGGAGAAATCGCAACGGGAAAGGAGATACTTTGCTGAATGAATATGCAATTCATCTTGTTCTTTTGAAGCAGAGCAGGCGAGGGGCCTTGTTGGCGGGCACTGGCCGACGGTGAGGGGTCTGGAGTTGAGACGGTGCATCGGGCTAGGGGGAATCGGGGTTGGCTGGATCCGTGCGGTGGGGCGCTAGTTGCGGCGACGCCTGGGGGCGACTGGGTCGGGGAACGACGGCGACATCTTGCAGCCTTTCTTAGGGGGTGTTTTGTAATTTTTTGATTCTAGTTTGAAAATATAGAATTTGCACAAGTATATTAGGTTTTTTAATAATTAGGTTTTTTTTGCTCCGCGACTCGTAGAACTTTCTTTTCTCTTGGCAATGGCAACCAGATCTTCCTCTTATTAGTTTTTTGAGATATTTGAGCATCTTTTCCAATAAAGAATTTTGAATTTTGGTTACCAAGTGATTGTACCAAGAAAGAAGAGAACTCAGACGTTTGAGTGTCTTATATATACCTTCTTCCAACTGTACATGAAGACATAAAAAATGGGTGAAACTTAATTTGTCGAAAGTAATAAGATGGTTTAAAAATGTTATACCTTCTTTCATGTGCATACTACAATAGGATATAATTTGTTTGAAAGACTTCGGCAAATTCTAAAGGCACTCCAGGTTGTACTAGGGGCCAGTTCAAATATTTTTAATTTTTTTACAAGTTTGCTATATCTATTTGTTACTTGAGACTAGTCCAATTTCTTTCACGACTCCTAAATTTGTTGGCAGTCCTTACACCAAGTAGGACTGCCAAAAAAGTTGACAGTCCTAACATAAAGTAGGACTGCCAACAAAGTTGACAGTCCTAACATAAAGCAGTACTGTCAACTTTGTTGGCAGTCCTTAACATAAAGTAGGACTGCTAACAAAGTTGACAGTCCTAACATAAAGTAGTACTGTCAACTTTGTTGGCAGTCCTACGTAGTGTAAGGGCTTTGTTGGCAGTCCTAACATGAAGTAGCACATCCAACAAAGTTGGCAGTCCTACGTGGTGTAAGGACTTTGTTGGCAGTCCTATGTTTAAATAGAAAGTACAGATAGAAACTGCCATCTTTGTTGGCAGTCCTAACATGAAGTAGCACTACCAACAAAGTTGGCAGTCCTATCTTCTCATCGTCTGCGCGTCCGCACCCCTGCCGGCCGCTCCCCCGTGACCCCACACCGTCGCGGATGTCCACGCCCTCGCGGCCCGCTGGCGTCCGCTCCCCCGTGGCCCCTCACCCCCACGCCCCCGCGCCCCCGCTAGCGTTCGCTCCCCCGCGCCCCCGCGGGCGTCCGCGTCCCAGGCAGGTTCCGTACCGCAGCCGGCGTTCGCGCCCCCTCGCCTCCCCCCCCTCCCCCCCGGCATCCGCCGCTGGAGAGTTTGGGACAGTCCTCAGTAAACTTGGAGGTTGGGAAGCCCCAATGAAAAATTGGGACTGTCCTGAGTAAAAGTTCTACCAAACTGGACTGTCCTGAAATAAGGATTGTTCCAAAGTAAAAGTTGGAGTGCCCTTAGAATTAGCAAAGACTTGTTATGTACAAACTTTCAACTATAACGCTACATAACCTCATCAACCAAATAGTACTCACCCGTGCCCATTACTCTTAGATCCAAGTCTTCCCAATCATCATCAACATATTCCGATTTCTTCGCTTTTTTGAGAAGCATCTTTAAGGAGTCCATCCTTCACAAGAACCTCTTTCACTCTTCTCTGCTAGAGTGAGAAATTTTCTCTCGAAAAAAAATTGAACGATAATAAAGAAAGACTACAAAGACAGATAAGGCAGATATAGTGTGGTTCGCCAATTGCCAATGAACTTTATTTAGTTTGAAAAGAGTTAGGGACAAAATTTAACTCTGAATCAACCTTGTTATTGCAACTAGGGGTGAGCGTCGGTATAATAGGTCGGTATTTGGTCGATTTTTTCGGTATTTTTTAAAATCGGTATTTGAAAAATCAATACCAATATCGTACCATTTAGAATCGGTTTTTTCAGCTTCGGTTAAATCGGTATTCGGTCGATTTTTGTTCGGTATCGATATTTTACCAATTAATATTTAATCAATTAATACACTTAATATTGTAGAACCTCTTAACCTATAATATATATATTTTACTTTTTTGGAAGCATTAATTTTTAAGCCAAGTCTCTACCAACCAAACAATTAATCAAAATTATTATAACAATATGTAACAATTCGCAAACACCTAAAAATGAGCTTAAAATATCAAACGCGGTCACTAAATTTAATCTTTAGTATAAGTTTAAGTAACCAAAATTCAATTCAAAATTCTATGAGAACACAAAAACATAAGCTCAAAAGATCAAAAACTAAATTCTTAGCTTTCTTAACATAAATTCAAATCCACTAAAATCCATTCCAAGTTCTAGGAAACCAACCAAAACAAAGATAAAAATAAAATTGAGTAGTGTAAAATTAATCATGAACAACATTAAAAAGTGTGTGTGTGTGTGTGTGTGTATGTGTGAATCGGTTCGGTTCGGTATTTTCGGTATGGTATTATACTCAAACCGTTACCATTACCATTATACCGTAATTTAGTCGGTTCGGCAATTCGGTATCGGTACATAATTTCGGTTCGATTTTTCGGAATATTTTTAATCGGTATTCGGTTAGTTTTTCGGTATCGGTCGGTATTTGCTCACCCGGAATTGCAACTTTAGAACTTTCTCTTTTTTGTTGTATCCACTTAGGGGTGTTTTTTTTCCCCTTCCATAACTATGTAGTGCTAGTACTTAAAGTTATGCTTGGTAATTGTAGGGGTAACGATTATAAGGTGTTTTTAGAGTACCGGTTATTAGTGGTTATGAGGGGTCCTGTTTTGGATGGTTTTAAGTAGCAGTTTTTAAATCAGTAGAATTCATGCTTGGTAATTCACTAGCAAGCGGTTCTGAAATTTTTTTTACACGAATAAAATTAAATATATGTCCATATATAAACAAAATTATCCTGAGTGCGAAAACTGCCATCAAGTCCACGCCTCGGTCAGGAGATAGAAGTCCGCATTTGATCAAAATAATAGAAACACATGAAATAATAGAAACGTCTGGCTAAAGTAGGAGAGAACGATTTTAAAAATTTCCCGCAAAAGGGAGCCATAGTCTAGAAAAAGTAAAGAGAAACACAAATGAGAAAAAAAAAAATAGTGTAAGATAGTTATAATTATATATTTTTGATGTGGATATAAATAGAATAGAATAATAAAACCTCTCAAAACCTACCGATTTTGGGTGTTTATAAATCTACCCAAAATTACACTAAACTGACTTTGGAGGATCTTTGAGCCGACAAAAAAAAGTGTCTTAAAAAAACAGGGATTTTCATAATCGGTATGTTCAAAACACCCCAAACCAATGAAAACCTGTTAGCAAGCAGACCATAAAGTGTTGAGCATTGTTACACCAAGTACACCCTAAAGTGCTGAGAACTATATAGTGCTAGCACTTTATAGTGTAAATGTTGTTTGTTTTTATAACTATATACTGCACTTTAAAGTGTTGTTTGTTTTTTCGTCATTTTAAAGTGCATTATAAATGTAAAGATTGAATTTTTTTTCTCCAATACTATGACATCATTTTAAATACAAATTTATACTTCAAAAAAAACTTAAGGCCTCGTTTGGTTCACTGTAATGTAATCGTAATCGTAATGTAATCAAATAAAAAAAATTTATGAAAGTAGGCTTTTTGTACTTGAAATTATTAAACTGTTAATTTTTCAGCCAAATATCTAGACACCAAAATTTATCTGATAATTAGAAATGTTTGAAACTATTTTATTTTATGTTTCTAGAACTAAAGAAAACATGAAGACAAAATGATTATGATTATTTGGACATATCTTATAATAAATAAAATTTTAAAGGTTACAATAGTCTTTTTTGCTACAAGCTAAATAGTAATTTATAAGCTCAAGATTTGAGCTTACAATTTACCACTTATAAAGGACATCACTGATATAATGATGAACACTTTAAAGTACATAAAAAATACCTTAAGTTGGTAGATCCCGAACTCGTTTGAGCACTTTAAAGTTCTCTATGCTATATAGTGCAAAAAAACACACCCTTTAACTCTAGTCCACACCTAATACATGTAAGATTTAGTTAAACCTGATATGAGTAGATTTAAATTTAATTTAATAGGATATATTTATGTAACGAAATTTAACCATGTAGATTTAATTAATCCTAATCCCTATAGATTTAGATAATACAAAATTCAAATATATTTAAAACTAACCTAACCTTGATGAACTTAATAAGACCAAATCTGAATAGATTTAATAAAACCTAACATAATCTTGATGGATTTAAATAAAACCAAATCTATATAGATTTAGTTATACCCGACCAATTTTCCTAATACAAGCCATAATCTTAACAGTTATAAGGGCTCATTTTTATTTCCATCTATAAAATAAGTATGATGTCAAAAAAAGGTACAATAAGAGAAACAAATTAGTCTTTATCTCAAAATTTTGTCTCTACCTGACCCTTACTTTCCATTCATCTTTGTTAATGATTTTTTCCTCTCTCGTTAGCAAAAGCCGTATAGTTCACAATCTCAACCCAAGTTCTCTAAGTCTACCCCTAGCATGAGGGGCTCCATGCTTAGTATCACATCACTCCTAATTGGTGCATCTATTGGTCTCCTTCTTTACATATGTTTGAACCATCTCAAAGGAAAAAAGGTCAATATCGTATTCATAAGACATGATCTTGGAAGAAAAGAAAAAAAGGTTCCATGTCATTGTCATGTCAAAGTCATGTAGTATACGTTGTGAATCTGAGTGCAAATAGACATAAAACTACAATAACCTTTTGATGACGAGTGAAATAGCAATGCACAATTAGTATAACTAATAACAACAAGAAAACACAATATTTAAGTTGGTTTGTTCAAACTTTGACCTACTCCATGGAGCCAAGGACAAAATAACTTTATTTAATAAAAAAAAAAACTTTACAAGGATCACATAATCAGGGGCGGATCCAGAAATTATATCTAGGATGGGCTGACAAAAATTTGGGTGGGCTGGAAGTAGATAAATCCATATAAAAAAAGCAAAAAAAAAAATTTATATGGAAAAAAATGTAATTTTTTTTTTGGGTTGGGCTGGAGCCCACCCCATCCAACCCCTGGATCCGCCCCTGCACATAATACAGTAATGAGCAACCCTCTCTTACGAGATCTCTGACGAGCTTTCTTCTTATTCTTCTCTTGAAGACTCCCTTAATGGCTTCCTTAGTAAACCCTAAGAAAAATCCCTTTTTCTCGATCTTCTCTCAACAACTCAAGATAACAAGCCACCAACACGGGCTAATAGAGGCCTTAAATAAGACTCACAATCTTAACTTAAGTCGGGAGCAATCCAAATTAACAAAATCGAGTCTTAGATCTGAACCGTCCATTAATTTGAGTAGCCCCCAATCCAATGGTATGTATGTTGGCAATCTGTCGTTGAGGCACCCCTTTTGGCATCCAAACTTGCTAGACAAGTTCTGCAACTTGGCATACCGGTGGTATGTCGCCATAATGTCCTATGGCTCTATCAGCCTTGTTTCGCTTGTCTCGACTCCTTCCGGACTTGTTCGATTCCTCGGACGATGTCTGTCTCAGTCTTTAGTGAAAACGGACCAAATCCCAACATCAGACACAAAAGAGACGATTCCAAATACACTATTACACACTAAATAGGCGATGGTTGATGTTGTCGAGCCGTGTCGTATCCTTGTTTGTGCAAAATAGCGCATTTTAAACCAATGGATAACAAGTGAAAATAAATGCTACATACTGGTACTTCTTTTGTTTCTTCAAATTCTACCAAACTACATAATTAGTTATTCCATTTATGCTTTTTCTTAAATCCTACATTTTAAACATCGTTTGATGCTTTTTCTTGTAAATCTATAATGCATCACTTACTTATCACTAAATTGTTTATTCTATTTATCCTACTTTATTGTATATTACAGGTTTCAGAAGTTGGTCTCAACTCTCCAAGTTAGAGTATTTAGATCTATCATGGAACAATTTTAACGGTAACGAAAGCATAATTCCATATTTGGCTAGAATATCATCTCTTAAGACGCTATCACTTGCCCTGAATGGCATGACGGTCTTTAATGAGCTTGCACACCCGTAGAAACATTGTCATACACTTTCAGAAAACTTTACAAATTTTCATTCACAAATCTTTGTATGAGCAAAAGGCGAATTGAACCCTGTTTCATTACCAAAATATTAAAAGAGCTACAAAACTAAGCTACTAGGAAACAAGTTACTTCTACTCCTGATTGAGAAAAAGAGAAGCAAGTAGATATCTCTTGGTGATGTATATATATGTTTACACCACGGTCCCAACACATACATTATTGTTATGTTATATAATCAACTAATTTCTATTAGGTTTAGTTGTTGCAGGAGCAGAAAATGGAATTTGGAGAAATTCATTTCACTTATGCAAGATTATAAAGAACTCAAATAATCATTTTGGTTCAAGTCATGTTGCATGAAAACATTTAAAGTGTATTTTTTTTTTAAAAAATTTAACCGCTTTACGAATCCAGCTCTTTGTCACACTATAACTCTATAGTTGTGGTGCAGTGGCAGGACTTGACAGTCTCACATTATGAATCACCTGATTGGTGTGCTTTAGGGATCTTTTTCACTACAAAAATAAAGTTAATTAGCGATGGACGTTAGCAACGGTTAGGAACAGTCGCTAAATAGCGACGGACGAGCGACTAACATGCGACCGATAGTTTATGTAAAATACATTATAAATTTACGTTGCTTTGTACGTCTCTAGTTCTTCGCTAACACTCTATTGACTGTTTAGCGATAAAACATTTCTGTCGCTAGCCATGAATATAATTGGAACAACATCCTTTCCTTTGGTAATTTATAAGGGCACATCAATTTGATCGGGGCTAGCCCGGATTGGGGCTATCCCAGGTTTGGGAGAAATTTACTCAGGACAGTCCATTTTTTTACTCATAGGGCTGTCCAATACACCCCCTAACCCCCCAAATTTAATTTTATTTTCGCATTTTACTCGCTCTCTTCCAAAACCCCCTTTCTCGTTAATGATTTTTTCCTCTCTCGTTAGCAAAAGCCGTATAGTTCACAATCTCAACCCAAGTTCTTTAAGTCTACCCCTAGCATGAGGGGCTCCATGCTTAGTATCACATCACTCCTAATTGGTGCATCTATTGGTCTCCTTCTTTACATATGTTTGAACCATCTCAAAGGAAAAAAAAAGGTCAATATCGTATTCATAAGACATGATCTTGGAAGAAAAGAAAAAAGGTTCCATGTCATTGTCATGTCAAAGTCATGTAGTATACGTTGTGAATCTGAGTGCAAATAGACATAAAACTACAATAACCTTTTGATGACGAGTGAAATAGCAATGCACAATTAGTCTAACAAATAACAACAAGAAAACACAATATTTAAGTTGGTTTGTTCAAACTTTGACCTACTCCATGGAGCCAAGGACAAAATAACAATATTTAATAAAATAAAAACCTTACAAGGATCACATAATACAGTAATGAGCAACCCTCTCTTACGAGATCTCTGACGAGCTTTCTTCTTATTCTTCTCTTGAAGACTCCCTTAATGGCTTCCTTAGTAAACCCTAAGAAAATTCCCTTTTTCTCGATCTTCTCTCAACAACTCAAGATAACAAGCCACCAACACGGGCTAATAGAGGCCTTAAATAAGACTCACAATCTTAAGTCAGGAGCAATCCAAATTAACAAAATCGAGTCTTAGATCTGAACCGTCCATTAATTTGAGTAGCCCCCAATCCAATGGTATGTTGGCAATCTGTCGTTGAGGCACCACTTTTGGCATCCAAACTTGCTAGACAAGTTCTGCAACTTGGCATACCGGTGGTATGTCGCCATAATGTCCTATGGCTCTATCAGCCTTGTTTCGCTTGTCTCGACTCCTTCCGGACTTGTTCGATTCCTCGGACGATGTCTGTCGCAGTCTTTAGTGAAAACGGACCAAATCCCAACATTAGACCCAAAAGAGACGATTCCAAATACACTATTACACACTAAATAGGCGATGGTTGATGTTGTCGAGCCGTGTCGTATCCTTGTTTGTGCAAAATAGCGCATTTTAAACCAATGGATAACAAGTGAAAATAAATGCTACATACTGGTACTTCTTTTGTTTCTTCAAATTCTACCAAACTACATAATTAGTTATTCCATTTATGCTTTTACTTAAATCCTACATTTTAAACATCGTTTGATGCTTTTTCTTGTAAATCTATAATGCATCACTTACTTATCACTAAATTGTTTATTCTATTTATCCTACTTTATTGTATATTACAGGTTTCAGAAGTTGGTCTCAACTCTCCAAGTTAGAGTATTTAGATCTATCATGGACCGGTCTTAACGAAAGCATAATTCCATATTTGGCTAGAATATCATCTCTTAAGACGCTATCACTTGCCGGGAATTACATGAGTGGAATGCTTCAAATGGAAGGTATGACGGTCTTTAATGAGCTTGCACACCCGTAGAAACATTGTCATACACTTTCAGAAAACTTTACAAATTTTCATTCACAAATCTTTGTATGAGCAAAAGGCGAATTGAACCCTGTTTCATTACCAAAATATTAAAAGAGCTACAAAACTAAGCTACTAGGAAACAAGTTACTTCTACTCCTGATTGAGAAAAAGAGAAGCAAGTAGATATCTCTTGGTGATGTATATATATGTTTACACCACGGTCCCAACACATACATTATTGTTATGTTATATAATCAACTAATTTCTATTAGGTTTAGTTGTTGTAGGAGCAGAAAATGGAATTTGGAGAAATTCATTTCACTTATGCAAGATTATAAAGAACTCAAATAATCATTTTGGTTCAAGTCATGTTGCATGAAAACATTTAAAGTGTATTTTTTTTTAAAAAAATTTAACCGCTTTACGAATCCAGCTCTTTGTCACACTATAACTCTATAGTTGTGATGCAGTGGCAGGACTTGACAGTCTCACATTATGAATCACCTGATTGGTGTGCTTTAGGGATCTTTTTCACTACAAAAATAAAGTTAATTAGCGATGGACGTTAGCAACGGTTAGGAACAATCGCTAAATAGCGACGGATGAGCGACTGACATGCGACCGATAGTTTATGTAAAATACATTATAAATTTACGTTGCTTTGTACGTCTCTAGTTCTTCGCTAACACTCTATTGACTGTTTAGCGATAAAACATTTCTGTCGCTAGCCATGAATATAATTGGAACAACATCCTTTCCTTTGGTAATTTATAAGGGCACATCAATTTGATCGGGGCTAGTCCGGATTGGGGCTATCCCAGGTTTGGGAGAAATTTACTCAGGACAGTCCATTTTTTTACTCATAGGGCTGTCCAATACACCCCCTAACCCCCCAAATTTAATTTTATTTTCGCATTTTACTCGCTCTCTTCCAAAACCCCCTTTCTCTCATCTTCTTCTTCCTCTTCTCCTCCACCATTTTCTCCATTCCTAAGCAATATCTTCTTCTTCTTTTCTCCTCCAGCATTTCCTCCCTCCTTAAGCAACATACTTTCTCTCTTTCTTTCCGAAACCCTAACAATTTATTTCGATTACATTATAATGTTTATTTCAATTATTTGTAGTCCATTTGAATTAAACCCCAAGTATATTCGGAGTGGAGAATTACCCTTTTGAATTAAACCCAAGTACACACGATCGAAAAAATCTCGCGTCAACTAGGACTGTCTAATTTTCTCGCAGTTCTAAAAATTGATAGGACTGTCAGAAATAGTAGCAGTCCTACTTCACCGCAAGTGAAAGCAATGACTGCCACAATTTCTAGCAGTCCTGACTGTGTGTAGGACTGCTAGAATTTTTGGCAGTCCTTGCTTTCACTTGTTGTGAAGTAAGACTGCCACTATTTCTGATAGGTCTATCAGTTTGTAAGACTGCCAGAAAATTAGGCAGTCCTAGTTTGCACTTGTTAAACAAAAAAGTCTATTACTGTTCTTCTTGTTTGCACTTGTTGAACACCAATATGAGGGTTTCCACCAATATTTGGGTTTATAAATTATGAGGACGGGAACAGGAAGTACATTGTTAAACGGGGACGGGGACGGGGATGGGGATGGGGATAAAAATTTAAACCTGATCGGGGATGGGGACGGGGAAGGGAATTCGAACACTACTCGGGGATGGAAATAGGGGGTATGATCCCCGGCCCTTGTTTTCCATTAAAATCTTTTTATTGCAATTTCAATACAAACAGAACAGTGTTACAATGTAGGACTTAGATGTAGTCCTAGGAGAACACTTTTGTTTATCTGGGTCCCTGTGTCGGTGGAGCGAGTGGTAATGCGTTGACTCCATTGACGATCTGACGACGGTTATCGGTTCTCTGAAAGTCTGAGTTGCTCTGGGTGCTGGAGCTTGCGGAGAGGAAGAAGACGTTAAGTGTTTGTTCTGCCTCTCTCGGTGTGTGAATGTATGTCTGTGCGTCTGTGTGTGTGGAAGAAGGAGATGATCCCTCTATTTATAGCTCGCAGGTTGGCTGCTTTCATGCGCGCATATGTAGGATGCGCTGGTGCGTGGGGACGCCACGTGGTGGTTGCTGATGGAGGTGCATGGATGATGCGTCCTGATTGAGGAGTTGAACCCTTCCTGTTGCATTTGTGAGTTGCGGCAGAGCTGACACGTAGCAATGGAGAGGATCTTTCGGCTACTGAGATCTTGGGTGACTTACTTATGGACTTAACCCCACCCCCCTCGATGATACTAGGATTAATTTTCTAGACAAACTCTTCGTCAAGAGATATGTTAAGTACTTCTTTATGACTTTTATCGTAAAGAACCACATTTTTGCCTTTTAGGCCCTTTTAATGTGTTAAAATGCAGCTGCAGGTACATGTTCATCTTAGAATTTACAAGATCATGCTTTAGCAGTTTTTTAGCATAATTTATAAAAATGACAGGTACAGAAATATGTAGACCATGTATATGCATAATAAGAGGTTAACCTATTCAATACTTCATGAAGCCATGGTAAAAGTGAAATTTGGGCATGGATATATTTGATATATATATACGTAGTAAGATATATGATCCATTCAGCTTCAGTACAAGCTATGTTTAAATATATAATATCAAATTTTTTGATACTCCTAGCTATAACAGTTTATCACATGGATCTATCACCTTATGAGTATCAAAGTATTTCCACAGATGAAACCTAACACTAAGTCTTAGTAATCTTTAGTGTTTTTATATCCGAAAAAAATGTCATATAATGACTCAAAAAATACTTAAAATTCTATGAAACCAATAGTAGTCCATATATTTCGAAATTTTTGGTTGAACTAAGCCAGATGTTTGGGTAATTACTACTAAATAATACTCTGTTTCATCAGAATCAAAATGTGTGATTCCACTAATTGCTAATATAAGCCCTAGGATAATGAGCCAAAACTCATTTGGCACTTTCACCTCTTAAAGTAAAACACATTAACTTTCAGTCTTGGCTCGAAAGATTTATCTTTACTAGCCATGTTTGTACAAATGACAGTCTAAAGTACTATAATAATAGTTTAAGTGGTTTTGGTAACCAACCTTAGGAATTATTTAGTTCATCAAGTGTTGATTAATTTGGGTTAGTTGTAGGGGTCGGTTCCTAGCTAGCGGAGGTCCACATGGAGACGATTAAGTATAGTGTCACCCAGGGCTATTTACGCTCGGTTGACCGAATGACCCTTTCGGCTTGTACCAAAATAATCTCAACTTTTAAAACTTTAGATTTATAGGGATTTTCAATATCACTAAATATTTTCTTTTGACTAAATTTGTTTGAATGAATCAAAAGAATTATAAAGCCACAATTTATATGCAAAATAATATTTGCCTAGCATATTTAAATATTATGACAGAACAATATTGTAATTTCTTTGTCTGACTAGAAATTCTAATATTGTGACAATATGGTCGGCTAATGTTCATGCAAATCGACCTAGGAAAAATATCATATAACATCACTTTAATACAATAATGTACAATACCATAATTATTTCCAAATGATCAGGACTTATTAATAACAATACAAGAGATATGTTACTTTTATAAATTATTTAGAGATAGTTTCATTATTCTCGCTAAACATCCATTAATATCAGAAAGATAGAGCAAAATCTTTTGTTTTGCGTACCTTCACCCTCAACAAACAAAAATAAATTTTTATTACCGTCATCGGTAACATGTTCCTCCTTTCCAAAAATTAAAAATATCTCTAAGGATTCTACCTTCAAGATATTAACAGAAATATATACCTGAAACTATTCACAACTTATTCATTATGACACAACGATATAATTCAGCTATAACTTTTAACAGTAAAATAATTCAGCTATAATTCAGATATAATTCAAGATATATATATATATATATATATATATATATATATATATATATATATATATATATATATATATATATATATATATATATAGTGCTCTCTTTATCAGGGCTAGACTACTGATTAAGTAGCATAAAAAATAATATTTACCTGTTAAAACTTTACCATCATGTTGAAAAATCTGGGGAAAAAAATATGATGGCTAGATTCATGCAATTTATCACTTATGAATTTTTTTTCAATATTTCTTCCATACAAAATAGTTCAATAATGCAAGAAAAATCAACAAGCTAAATTTCCTCCTTTTTTAATAAGAAGATATGTGCTACTATAGTGTGCAAAAACATGCTTTTAAATACATATATGTAGAACTGTGATAAAATCATAACATGGAACATAAACATCAAGAGTAATAAAAATTAATATTGTGAACTTCTACATATCATACAAATTCAGCTGATTTGTAGATCTTGAGAAAACATACACATGAGAAGATTTGACAAATAATATATTATCATTATATATTCTTTTACTCAACACATCTTTCATAGTTAAGGACATATCAAAATCCACCCAACAAAGTTTTTGAATGAAATATAATTTGTCATGGAACATTCTATGGTGACTATGGTATACCTTGTGAATTTATATCCATAACGCCATTTATCAGTATTACATGAAGCATTGAACCAAGGTATATCTATTTTAAAATTCCTAGAAATTTCTGAATGTTGCAAGATTTCGAAACTAGCTTGGATGTCGAAACATGTGGGAACTTGTGTAATATTCACCTTAATCTAAATTAAGTTCTCACAAGGTATAACAGATTATCTAAGGATGGAATAATCATCTTCATCCAAATTTCAAATTTTGGGTTTATTTGATAGCATGTAACAAATAATATTGCTAAACCTACCTTCCTCATATAAGAATAAAAAAAATATTGTAATCATGTAGCATCATAGATGCCGGGAACACATAAGGGATAGCTGTGTTAACGAGGGTACGTTACATACAAACATGATTACAAACATATTGTAATCATGTAGCTTCATAGATGCCGGGAACACATAAGGGATAGCTGTTTTAACGAGGGTACGTTACATACAAACATAAACATCAACATATATGACTTAAACCGATTGTATAAATGACAATAATTTATGTACATAGAGATCTGCTATTTAATAGCATATCACAACCACAGCAAAGAAAAATTGAATGTTGAATACAACAACATAAAAAATAGACTAAATAAGAGAGAAATATAAAGAGAGATCTCATATGGAATGATGGGAGATGCATAGGTGACAAGAAATATTAAAAATCACCACAAGAAATAAGAAAATAGTAATGATTAAGACATCCCACTGAGAACTTGGAAAGGCCAACATAGGAAGGTGTTCTCATTTCTCATGAATGATGAGAAAATAAACATTTTGTCGCTATTTATCTTCAGGTGCAGAAGATCCAACCAACACCAGCTATAAGGTCGGTCACCCAATAAAAGTTGACATATTACAAATTTTCAAGAGAAAAAAAAATGTTCAGCAAGTCCACAAAACTTGGGGGATCAGGGTACATTTTACATGGATGCACCTTAAAACCAAGGAGCATTAGTATTAATGTTGCATAAATGATACCCGATACTCAAAAAGCAATGTTTCAGGTCAAGTTCATTCAAGATCTTATATTATTGAGAATAACATCAAATATCCATATAAACAAAAACAAGAGTTATAAACAATGCAAGCAAATTGGATAATACCGGATCCGTATTATTCACTAGTCAAATGGTCTTAAACATTTAACCATTTTATCGTTTCTTAGGCTAATGATTATATAAGCAAAATAAGCACCTAGCAACAATTAGCAAAGGATCTCATCTCAAGGTACTGAAAGGTATTTGAAACTGTCTAGACTATAAAACTGCAGACAAACATGTAACAAATTATAAAGCATCAATCTTATTGGAACAATATGTCCAACGTGAGCAGATCATGACTGATAAGAAAGAAAGAAAAAATGAACTACAAATACTGAAAAATTTGTTGCACCAGAAATCACCTAATTTGTCACTGTTCCCTGACAATAACAGATTACAAATTGATGATTGGTAGACAATTGAATCAAAAACATTATAACAAATGCATTGATTGAAGGACACAATGCCGCTAAGAGATTTGAAACCACTTTCAAAGATATGAGTTGCCAGTATTTATATGCCCAATCTAACAACAAACACCGTCCTACTAAACAAACCATTGCTTGATCGCACCATAGAAATAGCAGGAAAATTATTATGAGTTAACTCAAGTCATGCACTGTTCTGTTATACTATAGTCTAACCTCTTATTTCATGCCACTATTAGCAAGGATGTATTTTCATCACTTGCAATATAGTCGAGTAATAAGAGGCATGAAAAAAGAGATACAAGTTAATAGAAGAAAGATGAGCAAAGAATAGAGACAGAATGACAAATGTAATTAATTGTCCAATATTGTCAGCAGTAAATTAGATGTTAATTACTCCATTTGTCCTCAAGAAAGAAAAGGCTGGGGAAGCCTAACATACGTGCATACAATGTAAATAAATATACTATATTAGAAGAAATATGGTTGGAAATGCTATACAACCACTGTAAGCACTTTTCTAATAGTCTATAATTATAAATTCATGCGTTAAACAGAACATGGAAAACAAATTCAACTCTTAGATTGTTAGAAAATATTTGCTTTTCTCCTCTAAGAACCTGTAAACAAAATTAAAGTTACCGGCCTCCGGGAAGTCGCGCACGAAGCACTGCCCTAAGAGTTGATTCGGGTCATCTGCAGACTTTGTCCGAATGCTCCTAGTGGTAAAAACTCCGCTCTATCAGTATCCCGTTGTTGCACACAACTCCGAGAGAGTGACCGGAACTTAGCTTACCCAGCAAAGAAATTGAACAAATGATTTGGAGAGACAAGATAAATTTTGTTCTAAAAAGTAAAGTTAGTAGAGGGAAGAAAATAACAGAGTGTATCAGAGTGTATCTTTTCTTCTTCTTTCTTCTTCACTTTTTTACTGGCAACCAACGGAAATATATATAGAGAGCTACACATAGACCTCAAGATTTAAAGGAGAAATAATGAAAATTTATGAAGAATAATGGAGATTTAAAGGAGAAATAATGAAAATTGATGAAGAATAATGGACTGGACATTAACATTCAAGTGGGAAACGGTCAGATATTGAAGAGGAAATTGATTTTTCATTTAACAGTTACAGCAGCAGCTGTATCCAACAATAATTACATATCAACCACTCTCCATTTCATTTAAGTTCAATATAGTTCAAGTCTTAAATATGGTTTGGGAAGAGATTTTCTTTTTGCAAATGTGCCACTTGTTACCATAGAGTTGTAAATGTTTTAAATGGTATACCTCGAGCACATGCAACAATCCTTTCTCTAGTCCATGTTATGTTAAGAAATGAGGAACCTGGTTTTAAATGGTATGAGTTCTTTACTAGTTGTATTACGTAGAGCCTGGTTGATTCAATACGAGGCTTATTTGGTGCAGTACATTTAGCATTTTTTTAGACATACCATTCATTTATGGCCTTGAATTGATGTTTCCGAAACGCTAGTCCAATGCGTATTCAGAATTGGACGTTGAACAAATGGGATGAAATTTAACTGCAATCCAAACTAGCCCTTAGTAAACGTCCATGCTTCCCTTTTCTATAGACAAGGACTGGCATAATCCTAACACATCTAATATGAGAAAGCAAAACTTGAAATAACAATGTGTTCCATGACATGCTGTGTGAAATATTATGCACTACATGGTCCTCACTTAATTATAAAAGAGAGAATTATCTATCTATCCATGTCTCTTATGCAGAGTTTAGGAAGTTGAGTAATTTGGAAGTATTAGATCTTGGACGAAACATGTTCTTTGGGAGCATTCAACCTTTTGTGAAGGAATGGGCTTCCCTCAAGATTTTAATCTTGAGATACAATCGACTGAACGCCACCTTATCTCCACAAGGTATGAACTATTTATTTTGGGTGCATGTTTATTATTGCGTCAATATTAATATGTTAGCTAGTAAAAAATAGAACAATGTATCAACTTGTTTAAGTGAAAAAAGTTAAAGGTATTTAAGTGAAAATTAACCTAGAAATGTACACACATATGAGTTGCGTGTAAAACTTATTAATACAGGAAGACGGTAATTTTTCCTAGTTGACTTGAATCATCTTTTCCTGCATAAAATGTTTTACTACCATCTAATATACTCTTATTTTACAGGGTTATGCAAGCTAAAGAATCTTCAGACATTAGATTTAAGTCGAAATGAGTTCACTGGAAAATTTCCTCCGTGTATCGGGAATTTGACATCTCTCAGATACCTCGACATTTCTGACAATCAATTACAAGTGAACTTACTGCAGCCCAATTTTCTTGCAAATCTAACATCTCTCGAGTATATCTTACTTTCTAACATTCAACTTCAAGGTACATTCCTTTTGGCCTCCTTGTCCAATCACTCTAACCTTAAAGCACTGGAACTTGCTGATAGCAGAAATAACTTGGTGGTGGAAACAGAGGATCCAATAGCGACGCCACTATATCAGTTAGAGCGTATCCTTCTTTCAATGTGCAACCTTAACAAGGACAACGGTATCATACCGAGTTTCTTGTCCAGTCAATATGCTCTAAACTGGATCGTTCTTTCCCACAATAACTTGAGAGGTCCCTTTCCTAGTTGGTTACTGGAGAATAAAACCGTACTCCAAGTTGTAGACTTGCAAAATAACTCCTTCAATGGACCACTTGTTCTTCCCAACCACGTGAATACAACAGATATGTCGTGGCTAGACTTATCCACAAATGAGTTAAGTGAAGAAATACCCACCAACATAGGCGTCCTACTTCCAAACTTAATATACCTCAACCTATCAAGAAATCATTTGCGAGGAAGTATTCCTTCCTCCTTTGATCATTTTAGCTATTTGGAGGCTTTAGATTTGTCAAACAATACCCTCTCTGGAGAAGTATCAAATGTCTTTGGGAACTCTTCTTTAGGTCTACTAGACATCTCTGGGAACATGTTTCGTGGTCGGTTGCCTTTGCAAAATTCAAATATGAACTCATTATCTCATCTTGTGCTCAGTGGTAACCATTTCACAGGAGATATCCCAATTATTTTATGCAACTACTCCGACCTTTTGGTTTTTGATATTAATGATAATCAAGTAAGCGGAACGCTACCGAATTGCAAAACGAAGGAGTGGGATCTTCGATTGTTGTCCGCGGAGGAAAATCTACTGGAAGGGTACATTCCGACTTGTCTATGCGCTGCTCCACGGCTGAAGGTTCTGAACCTTTCCAAGAACCGGTTATCTGGATCCGTACCACATTGCCTGTTCAACCTAACAGAGTTGCGTTACTTGCGTCTGAGCCACAATGCCTTGACAGGATCCTTCCCAATAGGTCTGTCTAATAGCCACAATGCCTTGACAACTTTGGATTTAGGAAACAATCATCTTTCTGGCGAGCTTCCTGGTTGGATAGGAAAAGCCTTGAGAGGGATGAGAATACTACTACTGAAAGGAAATCGTTTGGGAGGACCGATTCCGAACCAGGTTTGCCAGTTGAAGCATCTGCGTATTCTCGACTTATCCCAAAATCTCTTATTCGGAGAAATTCCAGCTTGCATAAAATACATTGCACAGGAAGAAAGTACAAGTTCCCCATTTCCGTCCTATCCTTATTTATCCTATGGAGTAAGACCACTCACTTTTCCCTCTTACCAAGATCTTGTGGCAGAGAACAGGAATATCGCTTACGAGGTGAGGAATAGTATAGTGGACGTAGCGGAATTCACGACTAAAAGCCGATATGATACATATAGAGGGGATGCTCTCAATTACTGGACACTGCTGGATTTGTCATGTAACCAACTAGTAGGACACATTCCGTTGGGGATTGGTGACTTGAGTTGGCTCCAGTCGTTGAACTTGTCCAACAACCTCTTGACAGGACCAATTCCTGCTACTTTCTCAGGCTTGAAGGGGATACAGAGCTTAGATCTCTCACACAACGCATTAACAGGACAGATACCGCACCAGTTGGTGGAGCTCTACTCTCTCGCGGCATTCTCAGTTGCGCACAATCATCTGTCAGGCCCGACGCCCCGAATGGAGTCACAGTTCAGTACGTTCGGCGAGAGCAGTTACGAAGGCAATCCGGACCTCTGCGGCCCCCCGTTGAAGAAGAGTTGCACCTCCCCTAGGCAGCCAGGGCCCCTGCTGCCGTCCTCCTATGATCATGAAGGAGACGACGTCGACAGTCTCATCTTCTTTGCATCTTTAGCTCTGGCTTACATCATGGGATTCTGGGGATCCATTGCTGTGCTCTATTTCAAGACTAGTTGGCGGCGCTCTCTGTTTCTTGCATCGGATAGATACACTGTCAAGGTTCGGGAACTGCTGGAGAAGCTTCGGAGGAGATGCTGGTAATTAATCTCTATGTCACATTGATATTAATAAATAAGATCGGTTTTGAATTCAGATGCTGGTTATTAATGGCTATGTATATGAAATACATTATGCTACGCGAGGGTTGTATTTTATATTTTCTTGCATCTAGCGACTCTTTGCACTTTATGGATTTAATAAAAGTTTGATGTTTGTTTAAGCTCCCTTAAGATGATGCTACGCGAGGCTTGTATTTATCTTGTTACTCCCTGCTCTTTCTTTGAGAGTTATGTCTTTGTAATTCTTTATTTTCGGATATATATAATTTATGCATTTGATATCACAAGAACAGGAAACAAGATCGAAAAATGTATCCGTCAGGTAATCCATGAATAACATCTCATGACAGGATCCAACGTATACTAGTCTGTGTATCCTCGTGTTGACAATCAAGTAAAAAAACTACAACTGAATCGGATATAGTAGATATCAAAGTAATGAAAACTATCAGAGAATGTATTAGCTTGCGGTCCTGAATTGTCAATGTGAATCGAGGCTCGGAGTAGAGTCACAGACCTAAAAACAAGATATACATGTGTTAAATAGGGTTTAACAGTGTTAGGCATAATTTTCTATTACATGATATGCAATCTAGGCCAAACTAGGTCAATGGTTGACCTACAGTTGACTTTTGGTCAACTGGTTAACTCTGGTCAACTTCTAGTCCAATCTAGGTCAATAGTTGACCTACAATTGACTTTTGGTCAACTGGTTAACTCTAGTCAACTCCTATTCCAATCTAGGTCAAACTAGGTCAAGTATTTTATTTCTAGTCATTACCTACCAAGATACCCTTTACCCTGTCTCTATTGGTATTCCTAATACCATACCTTAACTAATATAGGTAATATCATATATACCAGTTATTAGGAAATCCACATTACCTTAGTCTAGGTAATCCCCATTACGTACATCTAATACCTTAGATATCTTAGGATATATCCTATTACCTACTAGTAGGATACTATATGTAGATGTATCCTATAGGAATCCTACTCTCCCTCATTACCTCCTCATAACCTTAGTCTAGGTAATTCCCATTACATACATCTAATACCTTAGATATCTTAGGATATATCCTATTACCTACTAGTAGGATACTATGTGTAGATGTATCCTATAGGAATCCTACTCTCTCACTACAACAAATAGAACCTACAATAGCAGTTTTTCTATAGCGTTCAAGTGTCCCCGCTATAGAATGTTATCAACAACAGCGTTTTTTCTGTAGTCCTATAAAAATATTTATTTATAGCATTTTCTGAATGCTGTTGAATATATGGAATTATTTATTGATATGTTTGTATGTCAATCTTAAATTTTGTTTCGCCCGCAATTTTTTTACTTTGCCGCTCGTATGCCAAAAAATTGGTGCCAAAGCAGCCGATAATAGGTTTTTTTTCCTTCTCTATTCTTCCATTTTTTCCGTTTCCCTCTCCCTATTCTTCCTTTCCCTTCTTCTCTCTCCTTAATATTCTTCCATTTTCCATTGCTCTCTCTCTCTTGGAGGTTGGCGGCTAACACGAGAACGACACTGGTTCGGGATCTTCCGCAGCAACTCTCAACCTCGGGTAAAACATCTCCGAGAATAACTTTACGGCACAGATCGATCTTGATCGTAAGTATAATTTTGGTTCCAAATTTAGGGCTTTTGTAGGATTTCTATTGACACATTCGATTTTGATATTTCCTAAGCAGTGGATATGGTTTCCAAATTTAGGTTTTGGTGTTGTACGGATGCCTTGGCTCCCAGTCGGTGCTCACCAGATGGATCTATGCCAACGACGGCGAGAAAACACGGAGAGACGTCGCTTGCCTCTGACAGCGAAGAGGATGTCAAGGAGGACGACATGCCGACCATCGATGTATTCTTTCTTTTTCACAGGTCATCTCGACAAGAACACAGGCCAAGGTTGACTCTCTTCCCAATGTATTCTTTCTTTTTCCTCAATTTTTGGTTCAGTTCTTTCTTCATTTGGTTAGGGCTTTAATTAGGTATTTGGTGAGATAAATTACAAAAGAGATTGAAAAATTAGGGCTTTAATTAGGTATTGGGTTAGGGCTTTAATTAGGTATTTAGTTAGATAAATTACACGAGATGCCGATAGAGTTAGGAATTTACTTAGGTACGACTGTCCTGAGCAAGACACATCTACATTTGTTGTATTCGATTAGATGGTAACTTGTGATGGATTATTATGAAATAAGGAATGTGTCTTTAGAGACATAGCCACTCCATCATGCTTTCAATCTCTGCACTATCTACATCTTAATTTTCCTTGCCAAGTGGTATCATTATAATGATCAGTTCTATATGGGTCTTTCTCAGTAGAATGGACACATGAGGTAATTTAGTGTTTGCTTTCATTGCAAGTTCATTGAAGAAAAAGGTAGAATAATTAAATAAATAAAAAGTGACAGAGGATGACGAATACAGGAATTAGAGAAGAATATAGTAGAACATAAACTATAGATTCATATCTAACCCTCTTAAAACACAAACCTTTTCAACACAACGAAAATAAAATTTATTCCTAACCATGCATCAAAAAAAAATCCAAGATTTTTATTCATCTATAAGTACCAAAATATTGCCAACAAAAGACCCAAAGAAGGAAACACAAATATTACTATAGGCGATTGTGTCACATGATCAGGTGAACAATAATAGAGAGAAAGAGGGACTCGGACCATTTCACCAATGTACGTATACAAAAGTTACGTATCCATGAAGAAAAAGCCGAGATTCTTGTGGTGGCTTATCTCATTTGAACTGCTTGGTTATGATATGTTCACTTTACTTTGAGAGAGCATGATATGCAACTCATAAATTATTTCATTAAACTTTGGCATTTGGAAACTATTGAAAATCTTTTTTTGGGTGTTTATAGAATGTAGATACATTGAATTTCCAATCTGGAAAAGTTGTTGATATGTCAGAATTTAGAATAAAAATGTAAAGCATTTTTTTTGTTGTCTTGTAGATATGGAGCTGGTGTGTTGGCTCCTAAAATTCAAAAAATTGAAGTAAAATAAGAAAAAAGATGGAAAGTAGCTAACTAATATTAGCTAATAATAATTTGGTTAACTTAAAATAATGAACAAATGCCCAATTTCCCATCCATCTCCTTCATGTACTATCCGAATAAATTAGAAAAGGAGGGGCACGTTCATTCATCTATATATATATGTGTGTGTGTTTGCATTCAAACCTCTATTTGAAGCACAATATGTCTGTCTTGACAGTTGACATGAAGCGAAAGAAACCACATATTCTTTTTCTAGACAAGCCTTCTAACCAGCTTGTAAGTTCTTGAACTTAGCAAAGTCAAAATTCATATTCATATGAATTTCCTTTAATACTTATGCAAGTTTGTAGCGAAGAAAACCTCAGTGCCTACCCTCCTGGTAGCCACTAGTAGAAATATGTCATGATGTCATCTGGAGCACACTTTGGATCCGATTGGGTCTAACCAAATTAGCTTGTGCATATTTTTTCTTTGTTATAATTTTTTTATAAATTGTTACATTATGGGCTTTATGATTTCTTGCAAGGCCTACTAAAATGTATGCACAAGGGATGTTTGGTTTGCATGCAACCATAATTGCAGATGGAAAAAGTACGAGCAATTAGTATAGAGGTAGTAATAGTAGTAGTTAAAACTATACAATGAGATAATGTGTCTAGAGATGTTTGGAGCAGATCGTAATTGATAACACGTTTAATAAGGATGCCGACCATTACATCATGTAAGTAAATTTGTGATCTCTACCCAACTTTACTTAGCAAGTTATCTTGCTCTTCTCCTCATGATCTTGCTCGCCTTCAGCATTTTAAGTTCATCTCACGGTTCTTTTTTCATTTGTACGTCCTTCTCTGATTCTTGAATCATTTTACTTTGTTACAGAACCATTTTGGTTATTCTACTATTATCCTTAGTTGAGATAAACTTGTTAATCGTGAATGAGATTTTGTGATATGTACTTATTCTGTAAAGTTTGGTGAATGACTTGGAAGTTGGAAACCCCCTAAAAAAACATGTGTCACATGCTATTTTGATCTCCATATGTGAGTCATATATGCAGAAATGTTAGTTTATAGAAGCACATAGTTCTAGATCCATCTCATGTGCGTATACCAGAAAGAAACTATTGGAATCTTGATATATATTGCATCTCATATATCAGAAAAAAACTTGATACTCCATCTCATTTGTATATCATGATGGAGTCTTCATACTATCTTCATATCTTATTTGCATACTATGAGTCAAAAACTTACATATGCAGTATGTACACGATTTTCTCCTTGCTGATATTTCTCAAAAGATTATGTCATTTGGTGAGGAATACGAATTCCTGGTTTTTTTTGTGGCCTCACTACCCAAATCAATTTTGCTATTAGTTGTCTCTAAGACACCTTTGTCTCCCTTGATTGATTGAAATATCATACAATTAGAAGTATATATTAATGTCAGGTCATGAAATAATTCCTTGTGTGGCCCAAATCACACATCAGATTCATGGAGCAGTGACTTGTAAGTATTTTTCCTATGATACTTTCCAATGATTAACATTACAAGAATTGATTACCATGCTTGTCCCTTATTATTAGATTTTTTCTATTTGTATGCTTTGCTTGGTTCTTTCTATGGCAGTTTTATTATGAACATTTATGAATTCTTGGTCTGCTTTACTTTTCTTTGGTTTTGGGGTTTAATTTCTTTAATTACCTCTATCAATGTTTTTCTTTGAACATTTTTTTGAACATTTATTTTGAGCCAACTTTGGAATGCATGGAACCTTATTGGGTCTTTTTCCAGATTTTGAACTGTTTTCAGTAGCAGGTCCCATATGCAGTTAGACTGATACAAAATCTTAGACCGGTACGAAATATGGGACAATTTTCAATATCAGTTTTCAGTAGGCATTCAATAGCAGTTTACTTCAAATGGCTCTAAATATTCTCCCTCTACAGGCATGGACTAATCAGTTAGCTATAAATGATGAGCATACTGTAATGATAAAACACCAACTACTACATCATACAAGGTAGGTACTCTAAGCTACATTTCTATGGAGGTTCTCGATATATCTCATCGGCATGGGCGGCGGGCACATAAATTACATCAGTTAATGAGTTGTACCTTCGGCTATAGAATAGATATACATAAACCCAAACCAATAGCTCTATAGAAGCGTGTATCCAGGTGCCAGTATTGGAGAATACAAATTCAAAATGTTAGATTGATACCAATGACATGATTCTGCATTTATCATCTATATGTATTATTAACCATATATATGTCTCCAACTTTCATTTGACCTACAAGATTCAGATTTGAGCATCTTTATTTGTTGTTTCTTTTTGTACCACAGGCAAGGAGAACAAGAATCAGTGACAAGTTGAGGAAGTTGCAGGAACTTGTACCTAACATGGACAAGGTAAGCGAGGAACTACAATGTAATCTCTATAAAGATGCATTTTGCTTTCAACTTCAACTTCAACTTACTCATGTACTGTCTTCATTCTTGTGGTACATGTGTATTCTTTTAGATGACCTCAGTTCTTAGGATAGGATTATTAGAGAGAATAAAAGTCAATATGTATAGACGATTCATTTGTTTGGAGTGATTTTAGTAGCCTGACAGAGGGCTTATAAGTATACCCAGAGGGCTTCCAAGTGCTACCACAGGGCGGTGAATTTGAATTCCAATGATTCAGAAGCTGGGGGTGAGCTATGAGGGGTTTACTTATTCAGAATTTAAGCTAAATGCTTTAGAATTTTAGGTTTATATGTTATTGAGCTAAAATTTTGATTATTCAGCTATTATTTCATGACATTTTTCATATTATTATGCTGCTCTGCTAAATGTTGTGCTAGTTCCTTATAGCACTGCTACAATGTTGTTCTTATTCCCTATACAACACAGTTATTGTGTTGTTTAACTTCTATTATACTGTTTATTCTAATAAAATCTCTTGTTATTATATGCTCATATTTCTGAGTAGTATATATTCATGTTCAATGTTCTTCATGTGATTATTTTCATCTAAAGTGATATGCTCATTGTAGTATTCAACTTTCTATAAGAAAATGATGGATTCCCCCCCCTCTTTTTCCTTTACTGCTGGTAATCAGGCTAAATAGACACTACAATATATTGGAAATGTTGGAAAGACATCGATTTTCTAAACAAAAGATAAGACTTGGTTTCTCAGAATACCCATGCTTGGGCTAGATATTCATTGATGCAGTAGCAATAGTTTCTAATTCAACTATACTTTCTTCTTTCTTTCTCAATTTCAGATATTCTGAACTAGATGTATGACAGTATATTTTGATAGGGTTTTGTTTGGTGGACAAATATTTTCTTTTTCTTGTGGGTTTGTCATCCCAGGTTGTGCGCTTTTATTGATTTGTAGGAGGTCAAACTTATTACCTTTTCATTAAACCTTTCTAATAAATTTTAATTTATATGGTTGCTTGCTTTCATCATCTCATCTTTTATCTGATTTGATATATGGAATTTATTGTGGCCAACGGGACAAGAGGAGACAACCCGTAGTTAGGTCCTTTTATCATTTCAGTTTGGAAATAATATGATTAATATTCACACTGCAAGTGTTGTTTGATAAGTCCCTAATCAACACAGGGTCTTCGAAAATTAGGTCCTTTGATAAGACCCTGATCAACACAGGGTCTTTGAAAATTAGGTCCTTTGATAAGACCTTGATCAACCATGTTGAACCAATATGTAAAAGAATTGAATTTCCTGATTCAAATAGTGATCAAAGATGGAGCTGTAAATATGTTGTGAATTCAGTGACCAAAAGTCTAACTTGTAGAAACTGAAGTTACACTGTCGTTTGAAGTTACAAACCTGGGCTCTGTCTCACCGAAGGACAGCAGAACAACTAGAAAAGAAGACTTCGTTTGCCTCCCTTAATTTACTACCAAACATTTGATTGCCTAGATATATTTTTCTTCTTATGAATATTAACTATACTACAAATATTTCTGGATACATGATCTTGTGTAGGTCTTAATAGTTGAGATTGAATTTAGTAGCTATTTAATCAGTTTATCAGGATACATGATCTTGTGTGAACTTATTTTTTATATAATAATATGTTTTCTTTTCAATTTTTTGTAGGTTGGCGTGTAAATTTTTGATGGTTTTCAGTCCAGTTATTTCCTTGTTTCAGTCCACAGATATGGATACCTGCAACTTCACATTTAACACACTGCATGCCTCCTTAGCCACTGAACATATTGTATTCGCTATTACATAACACTACTTGAGTATCAGAAATATTTCTATCTTATTTTTTATATCATAATGTGTTTTCTTCTCAATTTTGTGTAGGTTGGCGTATATGTTTTTGATGGTTGTGGATAGCTACTAGAAGGAAAGAGACGAGCTGTTTTTTGGCCTACAGATATTTGTAAATGGAATGGTTTATTTTGGACTACAGATACTTTGTAAATGGAATGGTTTATTTTGGCGTACAACTACTTTTTCTACATCTTGAATGTTTTAATGACTACTACTTTTTGTACATCTTGAATGTTCTAATGAAACATTTCATATTTTGGAAAATCTTTACTATATCTTGATTGATCGAAATGCAAGTTGCGATTGAAATTGTCTGCGATTATTGTTATTTATATGTGATACAAAACAGGTTATGAAATATGAAATTCTGTAGCAGGTTTACAGCACTCAAAACGTCTAAATTGCTGCTACAACGATAGCATATGATGTCTAAATTGCTGCTACTACGATAGCATATGATGAACGTTATAATAAATCAAACCATTCATCAAACGCTATAAATCATCCACAGCATTCACAAACGCTATAAATAATCCACAGCATTCATAAACGCTATAAGTAATCCACATCACTCACGAACGCTATAAACAATCTACAGCGTTCTAGAATGCTATAAAGTATTTACAGCATTCATAAACGCTATAAACCATCAACAGCATACACGAACGCTATAAACCTTCTACAACATTCATGAACGCTATAATGTTATAGCGTTCACATGTCTGGACATACTATAGCGTGGGCGATCATAGCAGACAGAATCTGCTATAGAAGGCTTTCTATAGCGTTCTGCGCATGCTATTGTAGGCCATATTTGTTGTAGTGTCTATTGATACCCTCAAGATACTAACATTTAGACTAAGATACTAACTTGAACTAACATCTTAAGATACATACTCTAACATATAACTAATCCTCCAAGATACTAACAAATCCTTCTAACAATATACCAACACTCCTAAGATATATATATATATATATATATATATATATATATATATATATATATATATATATATATATACACTAGGATACGTATTCTAACCTTCTTGATACCCTCAAGATACTAACATATCTATCCATTTCTAACTCACTGATACACACACAAAGGAAAACCAAGATACTAACTTGAAACTATCCTAGGATACTAACATCTAACTAACCCACACACACACACACACACACACACACACACACACACACACATACACACACACACAAGGGAATGGAAAGGACTAAGCCTCCCATTGATGCTATTGCAGCTAACTAGCTGTACTTGCTTCTGCTGTTGTTGCTGCATCATGATGCAGATGCTGTTGCATCAATTGGGCAGCACACTCCCCTTCCCTTCTTACTCAATGCACACACACTCACATACACACTCTCATACACTATTACACACACTAACACTATCACACCCATTCTCAATATCCCTCTCTCGTACTCAAACACACACACACGCACATGCACACACTCTAACCAAACCACAAATCCAAAGGCCAAGTGAATGGCCAATTGCTTGCCATGCTCCCCCCTCTCTCACACACACACACACACACACTATATATATATATATATATATATATATATATATATATATATATATATATATATATATATATATATATTCTTGCTCCCGGGTTGGGTTCTTCCCAAGCGGTTTCCTTGCAGCAAACGGTAACGGTGTCGAGTGATACCCTTCCTTGTCTCTCCCCTCCCCTCCATGTGGGCTCGGTTTCCGTTGTCCCGCAGGAGGCTGGACAGTTCCCTCTCTCTTCATTGCTTAGCGTGGAGGTGGGGGTCGTTTCTCCACATCCTGTGGTGTGTGGAGTGGATGGGTCTGGTCTGGATGCTTTGGCTTCGGTTGTGGAAGGTCCTATTTTTGTCTCCCATGCGGCGACTAAGGTTCCCAGCACTGGAAGCAGGTCACAGGTGGGTGATGTCTCGACTGGGTTTGGGCCAGTGCAGCCTTTGCGCTTCTGTATTGTTGGGATTCAGGATGCGTTCCCTTCAATGGGAGTTCCCTCCCCCAAGGGCTCGGAGAAGGCTTCGAAAGCTACTACTTCGGCCCCATTAGTGCCTTGTGTGGTTCTCCAGCCGTTACCTGTGGCTAAGAGCCCGGGGGCACCGGATGTTGCTATTGGGGACTCCAGGTCTCCTTCGGGTGCTTTGAAGGCAGGGGAAGACGGATCTCAGCCTGGAGCAAGGGCAACAATAAGGTTTAGTGTCGATGTGGTGCAGAGTCCTGCAGAGGGTTTTGGGCAGGAAGAGATCATGGTTGGCAGGTGCTTTTCGGGTTCCTCCCCTGATCGGAGACAGGATGGTGATCTTCTATCTGGGATGGACAATTCATCCCTTGGTGTGGTGTATGAGCTGAGCTGCGGCTCGCACCTTAGGCTTACACCTGGGGTGACGCTCCTAGTTGTCCGGGGAGAGGCAAGGGTGGATCCTGATGTGGCTCCTTTGATTGCGGTTCTCGGAGATGGGATATGCCACTAAGCTCCTGGGATAGTTTTGGAGATTGTGTCACGACCCGCTACCCAATTTGTTGGACCGGGCCGAGTCATGTCCAGCCTATGCTTGAGATAAAACGTAATAAGCTGTTCTAAAGACAACAGGATAAGACTAAATGTGCTAACAATTCTATAAGTGAATAAAAGTCATAAATGCTCCAAACACAAAAGTCGTCTCATATAGAAATAAGTCCAAAGTACAAGTGATCTGAAATGTAAAACTGGATACATGTCCAGTTACAAAATACGTAGTCTAATACATGACTACACTAAGTATCCCAAGTGACTACGCAAACTAGGCGAGTTTCCCCGCAGGAACATCCTCGTAAAGCAAAGCCGGGTCCTCTGCAGTATCTTCATAATATGAGTCGCAGAGTAACTCCTCCTCAGTAAGGATACCTACAACGTTATCCTGTCAGGACGGGAGCAAGTACTGATTCTAACAAACTAGCATATGAAACATGGAAATGAACATAAGAGGAATAACTGGAAATATGGCGTCACATAGTCTATCATGGCAAGGACACATATGTCATAGAGATAGATGTATATGTAATGTTTAAAACTGTAGCGGATACGTGATCGTCAATAGGTGTACAATGTGCAGGGGCACATAATGAAATGTACTTCCATACAAGTGATAAGGCGATAGATATATATACGTACAAATTCGCTTTGAGATAAAGCCTACGACAAGGTATACATATAAAATGTCAACCTTGCTCGGTACATACGTACGGAGAAGGGAGTATGATCACGTATGCTACTAACAGTTTCCCCATAACCCAGATTCTAATCATGTGAGAGATATATAAAGATTGTTCTAAGCATGGCAGTAACTGAAAATACAACATATGAATATCTAACTTGCTACCCCAAGGATCAGCATTTATCATGGTTCGATCATAGTTCATAGATGTAACAATATGTAAAGTTTGTAGAGAGTACTTGCCTCTAGCAAAGCAAGCTGCGATAAAAGTGCTATAGATGTCTGGTAACTCGTCACTATAGAAATAAATACATAAACTTAGTTTTTACACTAAGCTAAAATGCTAAGACACACTACAAATAAATAGAGCTTTTAGGACGACACTATTAGATACGCTACTCTAAGAAGTCCTAAAAACTTAATATTTGGGACATTTATCTATTTTGTAACAAAAAATAATATTATTTATGACAGATTCCTAAATGGATCATAATAATGTATCTTTTTTATGACTATGAATATTTTTGGTCCCAAATAAACTTTTGGACCGTCCCAATAAAATTTGGCGGAAAAGAAAAATAATTGGCCGCCCGAATTTTGGTCTCAACCCATCCATTCTTTATTTTATATATTAATTTTTACATTAATCTTAGTTGTTTGATGTGAACGATTCAATCTGAACCGTTAATAAATAAGTGTTATAGAGACAAACACTTACCCAATATTTATTTCCCACCCCCGACTCTCCCTGAGCCCTAAGTTTCCCGCCCCTGAGCCCCCAAGCCCTAGAAAATAAAATCCCCCTTTTGGCCAGATCTTCTCTAAACCCCCTTTTGGCCTGTTCTTTCTTCCAAACCATCCCCCGGTGGTTCTCCTTGGATTAGGCTCTTTGTCTTCCTCCAGAGGTAGTAAAGAAGGACAAAGATCCAGAGGTGAAGAAGGACGGAGAAGTACGTTCTTGAACTTTTTTAGTTTCTAAGTTCCTTTCAATCTGTGCTGTCTTTGTCTTCATCTGGTTAGTTCTCCCAAATCGATCGATGGTGTTTAAATCCTTAAAATTGTTTTTACAAGAAATGATTAGATTTTGGGTTAATCCATAATTAATGCCCAAAAATTTTGGTGCTCCCAAATCGATCGGTGGACTCCATAAATTTGGTGTTCCAAATCGATCAGCGGCCTCACAATTTTGGTGCTCCCAAGTCGATGTGAGAAAAATCTGTTTTTATTATTATAGTCGGTCTGATTTTTCAGTCATCCTAATATTTAGGTTTTATTTGGTGGTATAGAAATGACAATAGAGAAGTTTTAAATATGTTTTTTATTGCTCTTATAAGATCATAATCTCCTTTCATGCTTGTGGACTTTGTCCCATGAATGAGATATGCAGAGATGGATGAATTCTGAACTCCCTTAACTACTTCCTGCAAAACGACAATTTGACAACCTGCAATTATGGTTCCAGGTCTATGTATATTGGTAATTGGGAAATCTAATTCTGAATAATTTGTGCCAAAACTATAATCTGACAGCTAGGGAGTATGGTTCTACATCTAGTTGTTTAGGAATTAGGACATCTAATTTCAACCTCCACAAGGAATGGAGGAAGTTGCCAAAAGCGAAAAAGGATAAATAATTAGGGAAGTTTGACTGGATTTGAGGAGTTCAAATCCTTGTTGTGGTAAAATTAGTATTTGGCAGGTATTAGCCAGATTTGGCCTTTCAATTTCTTATCATGCATGCAATTGTCGGATAAATATATGAAGAATGCTGTGTAATTCTTGCCAAAACCAAGAATTATTGTTACAGGCCTATGTGTGTTTGGTTTTTGAGATCTCATTATAACCTCCTCCGGGAATTTAGGAATTTGGCAATAGTGAAAAAGGATAATGAATTAGGTGATTTGACCGTAAGAATTGAGGAGCTATAATTCTTTGGTCTGGCAAATAATAGTGTTTGGAGGGGACTTGGCTACATCTAGACCATAAATTTTCATCTTAATTATAATCACAATTGAGACCTTAGAGTATTGTTTGGACGTAGAATTGCAGTTGATCTCTATTATAAGATCACAATCTCCTCATGCTTGTTCCATTTCATTAAGAAGGCTAGTATTGGAGAAATAGATGAGGAATCCTGAATAATTCTAGGCAAACTCCAATTTGGTAACTAGGAATTGTTGTTGTAGGTCAATGTGTCTAAGGACCCAAGTGACGTAACTCCAGAGTTGTAAGGAATTTGAGTTACCTTTTGAATACTTGGTGATGATCTAGTAATGGTATGGTCCAAATTTCAGCAGTAGTTTGGAATTTGGAATTGGTTATACAAATTTGATGTTATGAATATTACAACATTCAGAAACTAGAAGGGAAGATAAAAAATCAGTCGATAGTTAAATCATGTTCCTATAAATGCGTCTCCAATATCAGAAACGGTATTGCTGATAATTTATAACCTTTCCTTTTTGATTTGGTATGTCAAACTTGCATTAGAATTGTTTGTTGTACTAGATGCCTAAAATATATTGACCATGATTATAAGTCTAGACAATGCTTGATTTTTTATATGTGACATCCTTTCTCGCCATGTCTATTATACTGATGCCACAGCACTTATTTGACTCGAGTCCAACCCAAGTTTCAAGCTTTGCAATCAATTTGAGAGTTATTAAGCTTTGGACTTTTCAAATGTGAAACCTAATAGATGTTAGTTTGTATATATTTGTTACCTAATCCGATTACTCGATACCAGCATGTTTTGATTATTTAACAGTATTTGTGTTGCATCCTGATTAAGTATTTAATGCTTGAGACTTATCGTACACTCATTGTTGCAATAGCTCGACGTACGCTTATCCTTACTTTCTAGAGGCTCGTGGTTTAGTATAATTCTACAGATGAAAATGAAAAAAGAGAGTAGATTATAGTTAAGCTAAAAAGTAGACAAAATCTGAATATTTTTTTTTTGAACCTGGAATCCTGGCTAACATGAATAAGTTTCAGATAGAGTATAAACGACCTTGCGCCTATGGGCCAGGACTGGTACCCGAACTGACTTTACTGTGCCACCTCTACGCCTGTAAGGTTATGTTCGCTGAGACCCTTAAACTTCTATGCGAAATATATAATTCCGGTGTAGTTGAGATTACATGAGAAATCAAGTGTGATGGTATGTTTGTGTTGGTTCTTACATGATTGCTAATTTAATTAATATTGCTGAACTCTGCTGCAGCTTCTGAAGAGTTCTTAGAACTGATCAAAAGTGCTCTTCTAGCAGCACTGGAAGGTATGAGATTGATAAGACTATAAATTTGGATATATTTGAGCAATGCTAAATTGATGATTTATATTCTAAATCCAATGTTGGTCATCTTCTGTCAACTTTGGGTCCAGGATCTCTATTTGGACTTATTACATTCAGTCATAAGATTGGGATTTATGATGTTCAAGGACCTATACCAGTTGTGAAGAATGTCTTTATCCCTCCTGAATCAGATGATGGTTTACCAGTAAACCTTGATGATGTGATGCCATTGCTTTCATTCCTGGCTCCTGTATGTCATATTGACTAGTTTGATGTTTTCTGATTTATTAGCAAAACAATCACCGATGAGTTTGAATTGTATAACTTCTATTTGAGGTTGTATGCATCTAGATAATGTTGAATACCTAATGCATGAGGTTCCATTATCTGAAAATAGGTGAAAACTTGTAAGGATCGCATTGCTGCAGCCCTTGAGACTCTAAAACCTACAACTTCTTTGTTTTTATTTTTTTTGTCTTGATTCATCTATACTATTGCAGGAAATGGTTTTCATTAGTGCCATCCCTAACACTCGATTGCTTCCAACAGGTTAAGGTTTTAATTTTTTTATATTCTCGAGTGGTCAATGCAATTTTGATGCTATATTCTGGAGCGGCCTCTATTAACCTTTGTAACCTTGTCAATGGACAAATCATAAAGTTCTTAGTTGTCAGACCCACTATTTCTCAAGTGTCCTCTATGGCTTTGATGTTGTAAACTTTATTGCAATGTCACATGCCATTTTTATATATGAAAATGGTTGAGGAATAGAAACAAGCTTTAATTATACATTATCCTATTTCTTTTATCCGTGCTCGACTCAGAGCTTGAATGAAATATATGCTTTCAATTATTTCGTTTTGTGTGTGAAAATTTGGTTCCTCTGTTGATTTGGATTCCAAGTGTTATCAATTTTTGTTTCATGATGATCAATGTCGATTAGCAGCTGCTTTACATGCTTCAGATGTTGGAACAAAATTAAAAAAGGAACATTTTAAGCTTGTTTGAGAACATATATAATGGAACTTCTTTTCTTGGTAATAGAAATTGGTTTGTTTAATTCTTGTGTGGACACATTGCACACACAGTTGTTATATACTGAAGATTGGCAAAGTTTAGATAATCAATTCATCATCATCATCTCATGAACCTTTGGTATGGACTATTATCATACATGTTTTGATCATTAAACTTTAAGAGACAAATCTCAAGAAATAAGGATAAATAACATATATGATGTTGTATATAAGGAAACCGATATTTGTTGGATATCTAATCAGATATCCAGTCAGAATGTCGATTATGATAATGTGGTTCAGTTTCAATACTTGATGCCTATTGTCGAATCTATGATAAACCTTTTAATGTTGGCATACTTAATTACCCACAACATCGAGCAAAAGGTGTCATTGACATAAATTCGATGTCATATCTTGGTATTGAAACTTAAAGTTTGAGTTTTTTCCTAATTTTTTTAGTAACGTGATATTTCGATCATATCACAATCTGGAATTAATTAGTTGACCATCAATCTGGAATGGAGTTTCTATATTTACATTGATGTTTTCATATTTAGAAGTTTAATATTATATGCATATGATTTATTTTCTTAGTAGCTATCCCTAATCCACTTTTTATTTGTGTGAATTAGAGTACTGTCGCACATTTCCGGTGATGGATCAATGGATTGTGTAATTATATTGCTTTGAAGAATCTAGGTAATCCAGAATATGAACATTATATACTTATTTAGTTTTTCTTTTCCTTGTTTATTTTCTAATGGCTCTCTGTTTCTTATTCAGTTTTTCCTAAATATACAAAAAAGTCTTAACAAAATAACTATTAATGATTGTTATTTTTCTCAGGTTTCTTCAAATTTGAGGAAGACTTGTGTTCTGTTTACCAGTCCATGCAAAAAGGCATTTAACATGCCTGAAATTTTATCAGGTCTGTGTATACACTGTTATCTCTACCATTAGTCAATGATTTACATTTTTTTTACCAGGTTCTTATTGATTTCCCACAATTGAGAACGATAGTGTCTGATGGTCGTGAAGAATCTGTCATGAAGCAGAGCAACATATCCTTATTACTAAATACATGAATCTTTTTGTTGCAAAAGGTATCGAGGGCCATTCCGCTATACTGTTAGGAATAACCTATCCTTATTACTTAATACATGTTAATTCTGTTCAACATGAATCTTTTTGGAGAAAAAGTGATATTTAAAGTTGGCTACCAGGTTGGCATGATAAGATTGGTCGGTATTCAATTTGGAGAATACTGATATCGAAAAAAAAATTTAGGCTAAACGGTGGGAATAACACTTCCCCTTTTTTGAGGCTAAAAGTATTTTCAAAGAACTATGCCTCTTGACTTAAAATGTACAGCTGTGCCACCTCGGACCTGAAGCAACCTTCATGGTGAGGGATGAAAAGTAGAGTTTCTTGGTAGAACACTGGGATATGCTATTTCTGTTGCTCTTCACTTGAGGTAGGTGAATAACTAGAGAAGCTTGCTTGGATGATTGTGATGGCATTGTTTTTGGACACAAACAGCTATTTGAAGTTGACTACCAGATTGGCATGATATGATTGGTAGGCATTTGATTCAGGGAAGAATTGCTATGCAAAGTTTTTTGAGTTCTACTCCCCTTCTTCTTAGCTAAAAGGGTTTGCAAAGAACTATGCTTCTTGACTTAAAATGTATAGATGTGCCATCTCTGACCTGGAGAAACCTTCATGGTGAGAAAGGAAAAGAACAGTTTCTTGGCACAACACTGATATGCATTTTTTTTTTGGTTCTCTTCACTTTAGGTAGGTGAAAAGTAGAGATGTTTCATTGGAGGATTGTGAGGGCATTATTGTTCTCTTTGTTCAGTAATTGTTCCTTGATGTGTATCTATTTCTTTTTAACAAATCTTGAAAGTTTATATTTTATGCATTATCCTCATTTTATCTTGTGCGAAAAGGTCCCGAGGCTCTACTGCAGTATCATCAACATCCTCCTGATCCTCTTCAATGGGTGCAGCGGCGACAACAGCAACATCAGGTTTGAACTTTTTAATTATTTTAATATATTCTTCTGTTCATGCTAATCTTTATTGGGTCAATCTTTTTTGGGTTTTATCATCGAATCTACATACTAATATACAATTATTTGAAGACTCATGCCTCTTCGAATGAGGTTATACTGATACCACTAAGGATTTCTACTCGCACCTTGGGCTCCACAGCCACCACAAGGTCGATGAATATTTACCATGTATTCATTTATCGCATTGCTTATGCTTGTATATATGCTAGTCACCTTACTCCGGCAGTTTTAGTTTAGATGTGTTATTTTCTCGATCCCAAACCCTATGCTATTCGTATTGGTGATATTGTTGAAAATATCAGGGCTACTATTTGTATTGTGTCAAACATGTTGAGAGTAACAGTATCTGAGAATTAGTGCTTACATTTGTTGGTGGCTTTGCTAAGACCATACACTATATGTGCTTAAAGGTTTTTGTTCGTTCTACAGAATTTTGGGTTTGTTACTCCAATACCAACATTAGCACTGGTTGTTACAGTCCTAGTTGGAGTTATAAAACCCAGGTGTAGGTATCAGTCAAATCATTTACAAGACTTTTTTTATGGAATAAAACCTAGGTGGTGTTTTATTCTCTTGATATCACTACCAAATTCTTATTGTTCAGTCATGTCTTTAAAATCTTTGTTTTTAGGCCTTAAATTAGATGATATGTTCCTAAAGTTGTCTCCATGTTAAGTTTATATCGACCTGTTATGGATGCATCTAATAGTTTCAAAATAGTTGGATGTATAATTTAGACTGTTTTGTGACTTCAGGAGAACTATAATGAAATGTTTATACAAAGTAGGCTGCAGGCCATGTACCAGTGTAAAATTCCACTAAAGCATGCTTACCATATAATCTTGAAAGAAAAAAGTTTCTCCTTTTTGCCTGCACAACTTATTATGAGATAAAATAAATGCCTTTACTGACTTAGTCTGATGCCAACGTTCATTTTAAATTTTTTTTTCATTAGGATGAGCTCGATCACCATTACATAACAATTTCCTTAGTGATGATTCATTGAGTATCAAATTGTTTTATGTGGCTTGTTATTGCTCCTCTTCAGTATTTGTAATGATTCTATGAGCAATAGCTTATAACATGCAATACATAATATATATAAATTTTGGAAGTTATATATCAAATTACAGTCAAATTGTTTGCTTAAAACATTCAAATGACATTTAGCCAAAATGCACCATATTCTTCCGTTATACTTGATGTCATTATTGTTCTGTCCTTGTGTACTTATTTCCATTTGTATATTAAATCTTCTCATATATTGGCTGTTTTTATGATTGTTTCAGGAATGGGATCAAAGGTACAAGGAACCTGGTTTTAGGTATAAAATCACACTTACGAGCGGCCATTATCCTTTTATCAGGTAAGAGCTTAGGGTAAGATTCAATAGCTTAGTTGAAGATTTCTATATTCAGTTTTCCTTAAAGATAAACTGCATTTGTTGTTTTTTGTGAGATTCATGCATTTTATTTTAAGTACATCTTCACACAAACCTCCATGGCAATGTCCCTCTATGTTAATTATCTTCATGTTAGTCTTAAAACATGAGTTTTATTTACTATACATGACTGGTGTCTGTATATTCAAGTTGTGGCTAGTGTATGTATATTCATAACATATTTCAATTCATTTAGAAAGTGTTTACAAAATCTGTACTATATTTGAATGTAGTGTTAATTGTTATGAAAATACTTGCATAGACGATATCAGGTTCCTGTGGAGTACCTTGTTGTACAATCAATCTTGAGGTTATTAGTATAGACTGTATAGCAGTACCTAAAGCATGCTATCATGCCTGTAACTAGGGTTGATTGTTGTATTGTGCTAGATCAAGTGTAGAATTCATTATCTGCAGGTTGTTTTTTATGAGGCTGATTTGTTTACTTCTATTGCAGGTCCTTCCAATGCTTTTTGTACCTATTTTGCAAATGATGGGAGATGCCACTTTGGAAAATCAAATATGTTTGGACTTGTGTAAAAAGTTGTAGATTTTATTTTGTAAATTAATTGAATGCTTAATGATGTAAAACTTGACGGGAGAACACTCGAAGTGATGTAAGACTTGGATTTCATTTTGTGAACAATGGGATATTATCTTTAAATATGTTTTATAGAAATCGCTTTGTTAATGTTGCGGCTACCTTATGCATTTGCGATTAAATAAAATAGTTTGTATAAATTTTTGTTGTATATAAAATTTAATTATATATTTTATATATAAACAGGAAATTAGTAATTTCATAATAATTTAAACAATTGTTATGTTTTTCGGACGATTATAGTACTGTAACAAAAAGTAAATTACTTTTTTTGGGATTTTTTAAAATTTCGTCCCTTATTTATTAGGACGAAATATATCTGTTACAAAAACTTGTTTTTTGGGACAAATTAATAAACCGTCACACAAAAGCATAAATTTGAAAACTTTTGAGACGTTTTGCCTAACCGTCCTTTAACAGTAATTAGGACGGCAATATCCGTCCCTAAAGTTTTTGCCATGCCACCCTAATGGGACCGGCCATTCCCGTCCCAAAGGCCGTCCCAAATATTTGTTGGGACGGTAATTGTAGTTTTTAAGACGGTTTTTTGTTGTCCCCAAAGGTCACTTTTTTTGTAGTGACACTAATTTGTGAAACACGACTTGTGACTGGGCACCTAGCCAAAACGATAACTTTAGCATAGGAGAACAATATGGGATGACACACTACTATAACTTTCTAGGGTCTTTACACTAGTGAGGGGTGAGGTTCAATACGGCTAAAACTCAAAATAATACAAAAGTTGCAAGTCGTAATTATTCAATAAATAAATCAAATGATCATTGTGTTTCAACAATTTTTGAGATAGATAAAAAGATTAATTTTACATAAAATAAAGTACCAAAATGATTCTTGTTAATTATAGAAATTTATTATAATTTTTCTGGAATTTATTAACCAGTACAAGTATTTTACAAAAATCAGTTTTCCTAAGTACACAGAAAATGAGTTTTGGTTTCATATGCCAAAATAGTGGCAAAACTGTAAATTAAATACTGTAAAAATTATAAAAAATTAGCTAAATTAATATAGTATCTAAATACTATTTTTCCAGAATTTTAACAGCAGTTAAAGTATTTTTAGAAATCCAAAAACAGCTTGGCACACAATCTGAAATTAAATAATTAATTATCTGCGTATTTTGTCCATGTACATAATTTGAACCAAAGTTCAAATACAGGACCCAAGGCCATGAATCAAGTCCAATATGACTTGTACAGGTCTTGAATGTGTGAAAACACATTTAGGCCCAAAAACCCATACTAGGCTTGGACACCAAATGGTTGCAGTAATTAAAATATACAGAAAATACAAATTGGTAAAATACATGATAAATATTAATATTTTAATAGGGTAAAATTATACATAGTAGTTATAAAAATATTACAAGTATATTTACATAATAATAATTTACACTAGTATAGTGAAATACATATATAAAATGTATAACTACACTATTTATATAAACATATAAATATATAGATATTTACATTATGGATATATACATACATATGCTATATATATATATATATATATATATATATATATATATATATATATATATATATATATATATATATATATATATATATATATATATATATACAAATATTGTATACATACATATAATAGTATATATATAATAATATATATATATACAATATATATATATATATATATATATATATATATATATATATATATATATATATATATATATATATATATATATATATATATATATATATATATATATATATATATATATATATATATATATATATATATATATTAAAATATATATATATATATATATATATATCTATATATATATATATATATATATATATATATATATATTTATATACACTTATATATTAAATAAATAAATAAATAAATATATATATATATATATATATATATATATATATATATATATATATATATATATATATATATATATATATATAGATACTGCATATATACAATATATATAATAATACATATATATACAAATATATGTATACATATATATATATATATATATATATATAAATATATATATATATATATATATATATATATATATATAATAAAATAAAAAGAAAAGGAAAGGAAAAGAAAAAGAAACAGAAACAACACAAAGGGGGGTCGAACTCGGCCCTATGGGTCGGGTCTCTGAGTCGGGTCGGGCTGGCCAGGGGGTCAGCCCGAAGCTTGTGTTAGGATTAGGTTTTGGTTTGTTTCATTTAGGTTTTAGTTTGAATTAACAGTAGCCCGAAATATCACTCGGTGTCCTGACAATTTGGGACACAGAGTCTGCGTGTCCGTGCTATGTACGACACGCACAGGCCCTAAAATACGTGTCCGAGCCATGCGTTTGGTTCGTCGTGTGCTGGCGAGTTCCTCAAGTGAAAACGAGACACCATAAGACACGAAAACAACTGACACGTATGTGTCCGACTTCACAGGGGGGATTCGAGAGCTGCGGACGGCAGAGAAGGCGTCGGTGAGGCGGCGCTTGGGCGGCGATCGTCGCGTCTCAGCGTGGCGAGCTCGTCGGCGGTGGTAGGGGGCGGTGAGCGCCGCTGTAGGGGCTGGACGAAGGTCGCCGGAGTTAGGGTTTAGGCTTAGGGTTTTGGTCGGAGAACGGGGCTGTGGTCGTCGTAGGTGAGTCAGGGTGGTGGTGATCGACTGAGGGGAGTGAGGGGGTCTTTATAGGTGGGTCGAGTCGGTCGGGGGGACGTTGCGCTGGCCGGAAATGGCGGGGGCAGCCCGCCGGTCAATCGTCGGTCAGTCGGGGTAGGTAGATTAGGATTTAGCATTTGGGCCCCTAGACTTTAGGATATTACAAATAGGTCCCTAAAGTAGATAAATGCAAATAATAATTTGCATAACCCATCCCGCACTGTTTATGTGAAAATAAAATTTTCACATAACAATTGGAAAATTGTAAACCGATATTTAAACAATTTAATTAATTGCAAAACTCAATTAAAACATTTTAGAAAATTGTAAATTGATATTTTAAGCTTTAAAAATCATTTAAAAATCATTTAAAAATTCTAGAAAATTCCTAAAAATCTAATAACCTAATTTAAGGCTAAAAATGACAAAAAAATTAATTAACACTAATTAAGTAAATTTTGAAAAACAGGGGCTCACAAGTCTTCCCTCCTTGAAAAATTTCGTCCTCGAAATTCACAAGGATTGAAGATCCTACAACATTCTAACATAGCAAGCAATGCAACAAATGACTAAGGCTATGATCGAAACTAACCTCTAAGGTATCAAGCGGGAACGGGTGGTTCCCTCGCAGTGGTTGGATTGAACAAGTAAGGGTATCTCTCCCTCATGTCCGATTTCCTCTCCCAAGTAGATTCATCCGGAGAGTGACGGCTCCAAGCTACTCGTACTAAGGGTATAACCTTGTTCCTCAGCCTCTTCTCCCTCTTGTCTAATATCTCCACTGGCTGCTCAGAAACTGTAAGGCTCGGTCCGACCTCCAACTCTGAATGATCTAGCACATGGCTGGGGTCTGGAACATATCTCCTCAGCTGAGATACGTGAAAGACATCGTGAACTCCTGCTAGGTTGGGTGGAAGTGCAACCCTGTAAGCTACCTCTCCAATCCTGCCAAGTATCTCGAACGACCCGATGTATCTGGGCTCAGCTTCCCTCCTCGTCCGAACCGGATCGTCCCTCTAGTAGGTGATATCTTCACCAGCACCATATCACTGTCTGCGAACTCCATCGGTCTGCGACTAGTATCAGTCCAGTGCTTCTGCCTGTCCTGAGCTACTCTGAGCCTGTCTCTAATCATCCCGACCTTCTCTGCTGCATCCGTGATCATCTTGGCCCAAGCATAACTCTGTCTCCGACATCATCACAAAAGAATGGTGTACGGCATCGTCGTCCATATAGCGCCTCGAAAGGAGACATACCAATACTGGCTTGGTAGCTGTTGTTGTATGAAAACTCTAACAAGTGCAGATGGCTCTCCCAAGATCCTCCGTAGTCCAGTACGCAGGTCCTCAGCATATCCTCCAGTGTCTGTATCGTCCTCTCGGACTGCCCGTCTGTCTGCGGGTGGTACGTCGTACTGAACTTGAGCCTACTGCCCAACTCCTCCTGCAAGCTCCTCCAGTAGTGGGACGTGAATCTGCTGTCTCTGTACGACACGATGCTCACTGGCACTCCGTGTAGGAGAACTATCTGCTGCATGTATAGCTCCGCCAACTTCTCGGTGGAAAGCCCCACCTTGAAGGGTATGAAGTGTGCACACTTCGTCAGCCTGTCCACGATGACCCAAATGGCATCCTTCCCTCCTTGGGAACGAGGAAGCCCTGATACGAAGTCCATCGTAATATGTTCCCACTTCCACTCGGGAATGGGTAACGGCTGCAACAAACCAGCTGGCCTCTGGCGCTCCGCCTTGACCTGCTGGCAAACTAGGCATCTCGAGATGAAGCGTAATACATCTCTCTTCATCCCGTGCCACCAAAGATGTTCCCGCAAGTCACGGTACATCTTGTTAGCACCAGGGTGAATAGAATATCTTGATCTGTGCGCCTCCTGCAAGACTGCCTCTACCAGCTCTCCCTTTGGCACGCACAGTCGGCTGCCATGCCTCAAGGATCCATCCTCTGCTATAGTGAAGTCATCTAGCAATCCAGCTAAAGCCTGTGCTCGAAGTCTGCGAAGGCTCTCATCTATAGACTGTGCCTCCCGGATCTGCTCTATCAAACCTGACTGAATGTCAAGCGCCATCATCTGTATCACTGGTCCTGGCCGAACTATCTCGATACCGAGCTTCTCCAGGTCTTCACGCAAATGCCGATCTATCATCAGATACCATACCATCGGATGCCTGCTCAGCGCATCCGCCACCACATTGCCTTCCCGGGGTGATACTGTAAATCGATGTCGAAGTCTTTCATCAACTCCAACCATCGTCTTTGCCTCATGTTCAGCTCTTTCTGCGTGAACACATACTTCAAGCTTTTGTGGTCAGTAAAGATTTCCACACGCTCTCCGTATAAGTAATGTTTCCATAACTTGAGTGCAAAGATCACCGCAGCTAACTCTAGGTCATGGGTAGGATAATTCCGCTCATGACTCCGCAATTGCCTAGATGCATAAGTAATCACTTTTCTATGCTGCTGTAGGACACATCCTAGCCCCTTTCCTGAAGCATCGCTGTATATGGTGAAACCTCCAGAACCTGAAGGTAAAGTCAGAACTGGAGCGGTCGTCAGCCTCCTCTTCAGCTCCTCAAATGCTGCCTGGCAGTCCTCTGACCAGATGTACTCTACGTCCTTCTGCGTCAGCTTCGTCATAGGTTTAGCTATCCTAGCAAAGTCCTGGACGAATTTTCTATAATAGCCTGCTAAACCCAGAAAGCTCCTGATCTCTGAAACTAACGTCGGAGCCTTCCATGTCTCAACTGCAGCAATCTTTCTGGGATCCACCGAGATTCCATCTCCAGTAACTACATGGCCGAGAAACTCCACTCGGTCTAAAAAGAACTCGTACTTTGGCAATTTGGCAGACAATCTCTCCTGCCTCAGAATCCCCAAAACTATCCGCAAGTGCTCTGCATGCTCCTCCGGCGTCTTCGAGTATATCAGGATGTCGTCGATAAAAACTACGACGAACTTATCCAGATACTGGTGAAATGTCTTATTCATCAAATTCATAAAGACAGCTGGCGCATTTGTCAGACCAAATGGCATCACCAGAAACTCGTACTGCCCGTACTTCGTATTGAACGCCATCTTCTGGATGTCTGCTGCCCTAACCTTCACCTGGTGGTACCCGGATCTCAAGTCTATCCTGGAAAACACCTTCGCCCCACTCAACTGGTCGAACAAATCATCTATCCTGGGCAGTGGATATTTGTTCTTGATGGTGATGGCATTCAAGGCCCGGTAGTTAATACACAACCGGACTGTACCATCCTTCTTAGGCACAAAGAGCACAGGCGCTCCCCATGGAGAAGCACTAGATCGAATGAAACCCTTTTTCAACAGGTCATTAATCTGCTCTTTCATCTTAACGGCCTCCTTGGGATTCACTCTATAGCAAGCCCGGGATACTGGTGATGAACCCGGCACTAAATCTATAGTGAACTCCACATCTCTGTCAGACGGAAGTCCTGGAAGACGGAAGTCCTGGAAGATCCTCTGGGAATACATCCATAAACTCCCTAATGATAGGGTGTGGCGGTGCTACGTTCCCAACTGTCGCACAACAGTTCGGCTCTAGGCTGATCTCCAACCCTTTCCTCCTGACTCTGAATGGTGCTGTGCCTGGGGGGACTGAACAAAATACTACCCTCATGACAGTCTATAGATGCATGGGCATAGCTAAGACAGTCCATCCCCAATATGATATCATAACCGTGGAGTGGCATCACAAAAAATCGTCCCTCAAACTCTCTTCCGGCTATAGTAATAGAGCATCTATAGCTAGCTCTAATAGGCACTGGTCCTCCTTCCGTCATTACTCTACTAATCTCCGCAGTAGGTGTAGATACTTGTAGCTCCCCTTCCCAGAAAATTAGAAATATATCTTATTATTATTTATTTTATTCGAATGGTGATTTTAGATTTTATAAATAATAATTTAATTAATTATTACGGTAGATGATTTTAGCCATGATTGAGTTTTGGAGTACTCGGTGATTAGAAATCGTGGCACGGATAATGCCATGGCGTGCTTTGGCTAGTGTATTAGCCCCGGTAGGGAAGGCCGAGCCATAGTGATGTCCTAACTAGGAAGACCAGGCCAAGTTACGACTTAACCCTAACCGAATACTTATTTATTTATTAGTTATATTATTGAGCGTTAGGGAACCCGGTTGTACCAAATTAGTCTAAATAGGACCCAGGCAAGCCCAAGCCCATGTAGTCATGGGGTACGGCCAATAACATCGCGCTGATGTATTTTGGTATGAGTGTGTTGTATTCTGTTTAACGATTTAAATGAATATTTTCTAGTATTCGTAATTTAAATATTATAAATTTTATTAATAGTGTGATCCAGTGACCATTGTATAAAGTAGGTTCGTGTATATTTTTGAGATTATTAGATTGTACAAATGGTATATACACCATTATGGATTTATTGAATTACGTTATTTTTATTATTATCGATATTATTTTTATTTTTATTATCAATATAATTGAGATTATTAATATATAAGATTATTTTATTGTTGCTGGTTAAATTATTTTGGCAAATAAATGTTATACATATATGCCTAATCATATAAATAGGCTCTACATAGGAATATATATGCTATTGGATTTTTATTTAGAATTTTATAGAGTATATTATATTAGTGTATATATATATATATATATATATATATATATATATATATATATATATATATATATATATATATATATATATATATATATATATATATATATATATATATATATATGACTATTTATAAATAGATATGAATATATATATATATATACATGAATATATATATAGTGTACATTATATATAGTGTATTTTATAGTGTATATTATATATAGTGTATTTATGGTGTATATTATATATAGTATATATATATATATATATATATATATATATATATATATATATATATATATATATATATATGAATATATATAGATAGCTATGAATATATATATGGATAGAGAATAAAAAAAAGAAAAGAAAAAAAATAGGAAAAAACTAGCCTAGCTGAGCTCCCCATGAGCCCAGCCCAAGCCAAACCTTCCCCCCCAGGCCCGAAAAATTTCCCCCACAGGCCGCTCAGCAACCCGAGCCTATTGGAAACCCCCACAGCGAACACACAATATATATATATATATATATATATATATATATATATATATATATATATATATATATATATATATATATATATACACGCGAGAGATTAGAGGGAGAGAACGAGAGAAAGGCTCTAACCCTAAAACCACGGGATCCCCCACGACCCCGCGCACCACTGACACGCGTCGGCGGCCGTGTGCCACCGCAGGCACGCCGGAGAACGGCTGGAATCGCGCAGGGAGCTCGCTGCGCACAGGACACAGCCAAGCCGAAGCCCTCATATTCGAGGTTAGTTTTCTCTGTAAATACGCAATCATTTTCCGTCCTATCGAACCCAGGGTGTAGCCCATATAACCACGACCAAATCCCTTCAAGTAGATTTTCCTGTCTTTTATTCGATTGCCCAGAAATATGAGACGAAGAGGTCGAGAAAAACTGTCGAAAAAGGACAGAATTTCTATTCCTGGACCCCATCTTGGAAGGCCAGAACTGGTCGAACCATTGAGCAATCAAGGAAACTAATTAAAGGAATTCCTAGACAACCTATAGGGCTTCGAATCCCTTCTTGCATAATCGGATTTCGTCGACTCTGCGCCGAGAAATCAAATCCCGAAGTTTGCCAAAAATCTGTTTTAAAAATTACAAAATCTTTCGATACGACGTGCGTCCCGCTAATCCGGGCAACATGGTCGCGAACCGAAAGCATCGAAAGGTGCATAACGGCTTCGTGGTCGTGTGGGCTTTGACGGAGTTCAAATTGGTCGAGTGAGCGCGACGAAATTG